>JAULAV010008998.1:0-39839 GCA_030789695.1 Scilla litardierei
AATTTTCGACTTAAAAATAAGAGAAAAAATTAGGATAAAAATCATATCATTTAATAATACTATTCATATCTTCCAGATAATGTAGGACATAGGCCGAAGCTCAGAAAAATCTGCAAAAATGTCCGATGAAACCAGGAGATCGTCATTTTCAACTAAAAAATGATAAGAGAAACTTAGGTTATAAAAATCATATCATTTAATAAAAAGCTCCGTATCGTTTAGAAAATGTAGGAAATAGCCTCGAGCTCAGAAAAAATCCGCAAAAAATGTCTGTTGGAATGAGGTGATCGCCATCTTCAATTAAAAAATAAGAGTGGACAAAATGACGATATGAAAATTATATCATTTAATATAATGATACAAATCTTCCAGAAAATGTAGAAAATATCACCGAACTCAGGAAAATCGGCAAAAATATCTGTTGGAACCAGGAGATCGTACTATTCAACCTAAAAATAAAAGAAGACAAAATTAGGCCAAAAAATCATATCATTTAATAAAACGATACATATCTTCAAGAATATTTAAAAAAATAGCCCGGAGCTCCGAATAAACGCAAAAATGTCTATTGGAACCGAGAGATCGACATCTACTGAAAACTAAGAAAAGACAAAATTAGGCCAAAAAATCATATCATTTAATAAAAAGATCCATATCTATAACAATATCGATGGAACCGGGAGATCGCCATCTACAACTGAAAAATAAGAGAAGACAAAATTAGGATTTAAAAAAACCATATCATTTAATATAAAGATCCATATCTTACAGAAAATGTAAAATATAGTGCCGAGCTCAGAAAAATCTGCAAAAATGTACGTTGGAATCGGGAGATCGTCATCTTCAACTGAAAAAAGGAAAGACAAAATTAGGCCAAAAAATCATATCATTTAATAAAAATAACCATATCTTCCAGAAAATGTAGAAAATAGTCCGGAGCTCAAAGAAGTCCGCAAAATGTCCGCTAGAATCGGGAGATTGTCATATTCAACTGAAAAATAAGAGAAGAAAAATTAGGCTATAAAAAGCATATCATTTAATATAAAGATTCATATCTTACAGAAAATGTAGAAAATAGTCCCGAGCTTAGAAAAAACCGAAAAAAGTCTGTTGGATCCGGGAGATCGCAATCTTCAACTGGAAAATTAGAGGAGACAAACTTAGGCCAAAAATCATATTATTTAATAAAACGATCCATATCTTCCAAAAATGTGGAAAATAGGCTGGAGCTAAAAAATCCGCAAATATGTCCGTTCGACCCAGGTGATCGCATCTTCCACTGGAAAATAAAAGGAGACAAAAGTAGGCCAAAATATGATATCATTTAATAAAACGATCCATATCTTCCAAAAATGTGGAAATTCACCATCTTTAACTGGAAAATAAGAGAAGACAAAATTAGGCTACGAAAATCATAGCAATTAATAAAAAATCCATTTCTTTCATAAAATGTATAAAAGAGCACCAAGCTCAGAAAATGACAGATAAAAATCTTTTCGGTTAAAAATGGTGATATCCGGGTTACAATGGACATTTTTATAGATGAAGATGGCGATTTCATAGTTTCGAATATTGTCTTCGCTTATACTTGAGTTGATGATGGGGATTTCGCGGTTCCAATTGACATTTTTTTGTCTAATTTTGTTTTGTATGATATCATTTATTAAAACAATAAATATATTCCAGAAAATATGGAAAATATCCCGAAGCTCGAAAATATATGCAAATATGTCCGTTGGAACCAGGAGATTGCCAACTTCAACTGGAAAATTAGAGAAGATAAAATTATGCCAAAAATCATATCATTTAATACAAATATCCATATCTTCCAGAAAATGTGAAAAATAGCCCGGAGCTAAGAAAAATCCGCAAAAATTTCCTTTGGAACGAGAGAATGCCATCTTCAACTAAAATATAAGAGAAGACAAAATTAGGCCAAAAATCATATCATTAAATATAAAGATCGTCATCTTCAACTAGAAAATAAGAGAAGAGAAATTTAGGCAATAAAAATCATATCATTTACTAAAAAGATCCATATCTTCCATAAAATATTATAAATAGCCAGGAGCTCAGAAAAATCCACAAAAATGTCCGTTGGAACTGGGAGATCGTCATATTTAACTTAATAATAATAGAAGACAAATTAAGCTATCAAAATCATATTATTTAATAAAAAGATCAATATCTTCCATAAAGTAAAGAAAATAGCAATAAGCTCAGAAAATAAGAAAAGAATATCTGTTGGAACCGGGAGATCACCATTTACAACTGAAAAATAAGAGAAGACAAAATTAAGATTTAAAAATCATATCATTTAATATAAAGATCCATGTCTTACATAAATTGTAAAATATAGCGCCGAGCTCAGAAAAATCCGTAAAAATATCGTTGGAAACGGGAGATCGCCGTCTTCAAATGAAAAAAGGAAAGACAAAATTAGGCCAACAATCATATCATTTAATAAAAAGATCCATATCTTCCAGAAAATGTAAAAAATAGTCCAGAGCTCAGAGAAGTCCACAAAATGTATGTTGGAACCAGGAGATTGTCATATTCAAATGAAAATTAAGAGAAGATAAAATTAGGCTATAAAAATCATTTAATTTAATATAAGGATCCATATCTTACAGAAAATGTAGAAAATAGCTCTGAGCTTAGAAAAATCCACAAAAAAGTAAGTTGAAACCGGGAGATCGCCTTCTTCAACCAAAAAAAGAAAAATTAGGCCAAAGAATCATATCATTTAATAAAAAAATACATATCTTTTAGAAAATGTAGAAAATAGACTCGAGCTAAGAAAAATCCGCAAAAAAGTCCATTGGAACTGGGATATCGCCATCCTCAAATGAAAAATAAGTGATGACAAAATTAGGCTGTAAAAATCATATCATTTATAAAGATCCATATATTAAGAAAATGTAGAAAATAGCCCGTAGCTCAAAAAAATCCGCAAAAAAGTCCGTTGGAACCAAGAGGTAGCTACCTTCAACGAAAAAAATTAATGAAGACCAAATTAGGCCAAATAAATCATATCAAACGATCTATATCTTCCAGAAAATGCAGAAAATTGCCCTGAGCCCATAAAAATTGCCCCGAGCTCAGAAAAATCCACAATAATATTCGTCAAAAACGAAAGAGCACAAAATTTAACGAAATACAGAGAAGACAAAATTAGGCCAAAATATCATCTCATTTAATAAAACGACTGATATCGTCCCGATAATACAGAAAATAGCCCAGAGCTAAGAAAAATCCTCAAAAATATCCGTGGAAATCGAGAGACGCCATCATCAACGAAAAATCTAAGAGAGGACAAAATTAGACAAAAAACATGGCATTTAATAAAATGATCGTTATCTTCCAGAAAATACAGAAAATAACCCGAAGGTCAGAAAAATTTGCAAAAATTTCTGTTGGAACCGGGAAACCAGAAACTTCGAGTGAAAAATAAGAGAAGACAAACGTTGGCTATAAAAATCATATCATTTAATAAAAAATCTATATCTACAATAAAATGTAGAAAATAGCCTCGAGTTCAGAAAAATCCAGAAAAATTTCAGTTTGAACTGGGAGATCGTCATCTTCAATTGAAAAATAAGAGAAGACAAAATTTGGATATAAAAACATATCATTTAATAAAAAGATCTATATTCTTTAAAAATTTAAAAATACACTCGAGCTCAGAAAAATTTGCAAATATGTCCGTTGGAACCGGAAGGTCGCCATCTTCAACTGAAAAATAAGAGGAGACAAAATTAGGCTGTAAAATAATATATCTCAATACAAAAGAACCATATCTTCCAAAAATCCAGAAAATAGTCTCGAGCTTAGGAAAAATACGCAAAAATGTCCGTTAGAACCATGAGATCGCCATCTTCAACTGAAAAATAAGAGAATAGAAAATTTGGCCAAAAATCCTATCCTTTAATAAAAAGATCAATATCTTTTAGAAAATTTTGGAAATAGTTGCGAACTCAGAAAAATCAGCAAAAGTATCTGTTGGTACTGAGAGATCACATTATTCAACTAAAAAAATGAGTGAAGAGAAACTTAGGTTATAAAAATCATTTCCTTTAATAAAACATCCATATCTTCTAGAAAATGTAGAAAATAATCTGATGGAACCGGGAGATTGCCATCTACAATTGAAAAATAAGAGAAGACAAAATTAGGATTTAAAAATCATATCATTTAATATAAAGTTCCATATCTTACAGAAAATGTAAAATATAGCGCCGAGCTTAGAAAAATCGGCAAAAAATGACTGCTGGAACCGGGAGATCGTCGTCTTCAACGGAAAGAAGGAAAGACAAACTTAGGCCAAAAACTAATATCATTTAATTAAAAGATCCATATCTTCCAGAAAATGTAGAAAATAGTCTGGAGATCGAAGAAGTTCGAAAAATGTCTGTTGGAACCTAGAGATCGACATATTCAACTGAAAAATAAGAGAAGAAAAAATTAGGCGATAAAAATCATATCATTTCATTTAAAGATCCAAATCTTGCAGACACTGTGGAAAATAGCCCCGAGCTTAGAAAAATTCGCAAAAAAGTAAGTTGGAACCGGGAGATCGCCTTCTTCAACCGAACAAAGAAGAGAACAAAATTAGGCCAAACCCATCTTATTTAATAAAAAATACATTTCTTTCAGAAAATATAGAATAGACTTGAGCTCAGAAAAAATCCGCAAAAAAGTTCATTGGAACCGGGAGATCGTCTACCTCAAATAAAGAATAAGTGATGGCAAAATTACGTTATAAAAATCATATCATTTATAAAGATCCATATCTTACAGAATATGTAGAAAATAGCTCATAGCTCAAAAAATCTACAAAAATGTCCGTTGGAACCAATAGGTCGCCATCTTCAACAAATTAATAAGAGAAGACCAAATTAGGCCAAAAAATCATATCAAACGATCCATATCATCCATAAAATGCAGAAAATAGCCCCGAGCTCATAAAAATTCACAAAAATTTCTATTTGAACCGGAAGACATACTCTTCAATTGAAAAATAAGAGAAGAAAAACTTAGACGATAAAAATCATATCATTTAACAAAAAGATCCTTATCTTTCATAAAATTTAGAAAATAGCACTGAGCTAATAAATCCGGAAAAATGTCCGTTAGAACCGAGAGATCACCATCTTCATAGAAAATTCAGAGAAGAAAAAATTAGAACCTAAAAATTATATCATTTTATTTGTATACCATATCTTCCATAAAATGTAGAAAATAGCGCCAAACTCAAAAAATCTGCAAAAATGTCCGTTGGAACTAGGAGATTGCCATGTTCAACTAAAAATAAGAGTAGACAAAATTATGCTATAAAAATCATATCATTTAATATCAAGATCCATATCTTACAGAAAATGTAGGAAATAGCCCGGTGCTCATAAAAATCAGCAAAAAAGTCTGTTGTAACCGGGAGATCGTTATCTTCAATGAAAAACATAAGAGAAGACAAAATTAAATAAAAAAATTATATCATTTAATAAAACGAACCATATCTTCCAGAAAAAGCAGAAAATAGCCCCGAACTCAGAAAAATCGGTAAAATGTCAGTTCGACCAGTGAGATCGACATCTTCAACTTAAAAATAAGAGAAAACGAAATTAGGCCAAAGATGGTATCATTTATAAAATGATCTATATCATCCAGAAAATGCAGAAAATGTCGACAAAATGTCAGTTGGAACCAGGAGATTGGAATTTTCAAGTTAAATATAAGAGAAAATAGAATTAGGACAAAAAATTATATCATTTAATATAAGTATTTATATCTTCCAGATAAAGTAGAAAATATGTCGGAGCTCAGAAAAATCCGCAAAAATGTCCGATGGAACTGGGAGATCGTCATCTTCAACTGAAAAATAAGATAAGCGAAACTTAGATTATAAAAATCATCTCATTTCATAAAAAACTCCATATCGTTCAGAAAATGTAGAAAATAGCCTCGAGCTCAGAAAAATCTGTAAAAATATCTGTTGGAACAAGGATATCGCCATCTTCAATTGAAAAATAAGAGAAGACAAACTTAGGGTATGAAAATCATAGCATTTAATATAAAGACACAATTCTTCCAGAAAATATAGAAAATAGCACCGAACTAAGAAATATCTGCAAAAATATCCGTTGGAACCAGGAGATCGCACTCTTCAACTTAAAAATAAGAGAAGAAAAAATTACCCCAAAAATCATATTATTTAATAAAACGATCCATATCTTTTAGAAAATTTTAAAAAAAATTACGAAGCTCAAAAAATCCGCAAAAATGTCCGTTGGAACTGGGAGATCGCCATCAACTAAAAACTAACAAAAGACAAAATTAGGCCAAATATTCATATTATTTAATAAAAAGATTCATATCTTACACAAAATGTAGAAAAATTGCTCTGAGTTCAGAAAAATCTGCCAGAATATTCGTTGGAACCGGGAAATCGACATATTCATTAGAAAAAAAATATGAGAAGACAAAATTAGGCCATAAAATCATATCGTTTAATAAAAAGAAACATATCTACCAGAAAATGTAGAAATAGCTCCAAACTCAGAAAAATCCACAAAAATGTCCGTTGGAACCTGGAGATCACCATCTCCAACTGTAAAATAAAAGAAGGCAAAATTAGGCTAAAATATCATATCATTTAATAAAATAATCTATATCTTCCAAAAATGTGGAAAATATGCCGAAACTCAGAAAAATCCATAAAAATTTTGTTGGAACCGGGTGATCGTCATCTTCAAATGGAATATAAGAGAAGACAAAATTAGGCCAAAAAATCATATCATATAATAAAAAGATCGACATCTTCAACAGAAAAATAAGAGAAGACAAATTTAGGCTAGAAAAATCATATCAATTAATAAAAAGATCCATATCTTTCTTAAATGTAGAAAATAGCACCAATCTCAGAAAATAATATATAAAAAATTTTCAGTTGAAGATGGCGATATCTCGGTTACAACGGACATTTTTATAGATGAAGATGGTGATTTCCCGATTCCGAATTTCGTCTTCTCTTATATTTCAGTTGAAGATGGCGATTTCCCGGTTCCAACGGACATTTTTGGCCTAATTTTTTCTTCTATGATATCATTTAATAAAACGATCCATATAATCTAGAAAATATGAACAATAGCCCGCAGCTCAGAAATATTCGCAAAAATGTCTGTTGGAATCGAGAGATCGCCAACTTCTACTGGAAAATAAGAGAAGACAAAATTAGGCCAAAAATCATATCATTTAATAAAACCATCCATATCTTCCAGAAAATGTGGAAAATATCCTGGAGCTAAAAAAATCTGCAAAAACGTTAGTTGGGACCGAAAGAAGGCCATCTTCAACTGAAATATAAGATAAGGCAAAATTAAGCCAAAAAAATCAAATCATTCAATATAAAGATTGCCATCTTCAATTGGAAAATAAGAGAAGACAAACTTAGGTTATAAAAATCATATCATTTAATAAAAAGATACATATCTTCCATAAATTGTAGAAAATAACCCGAAGCTCAGAAAAATCTGCAAAATTGTCTATTGGAACTGGGAGATCGTCATCTTCAACTTAAAAATAATTGAAGACAAACGTGAACTATAAAAATCATATCATTTAATAAAAAGATCCATATCTATTATACATTTGAGAGCATTTTTCAAATTTGTCATACATGGACATGTTTGTCCTACGTGGGCAAACAACAGATAACTAGGACAAACACAAGTTGCTGACTTGAATAAGTTTGGGGAAAAGCTTGGGAAAGGGGGAAATTTGAAACTTGAAATTTGGTGTGAAAACATAAAAATTTGAAATTTGCTAACAAGAACAAAAATTTGGGGGGAGATTCAGCTGACCCAAACCTTGGGGACCCCCCTCTCACTCTCTCTCACTCTCTCCCCTGCCCCTAAAACCACCATGGCTCCGTACAATGAATGTCATCGGATCTCTCTCTCTCTCTCTCTCTCTCTCTCTCTCTCTCTCTCTCTCTCTCTCTCTCTCTCTCTCTCTCTCTCTCTCTCTCTCTCTCTCTCTCTCTCTCTCTCTCTCTCTCTCTCTCTCTCGGCCCCATGCCCCCAAAAAACCCCACGCCTAACAGCAAGAAAATTTGAAGCATGATGAAGTCGATCCTGGTCTCTCGTGTACAGTGAATATCGTCATGGGCTGATGCTCAAGGGATGGTTTTTGATCTTGATCACTTTTTAATTATTTGGTTGATACTGCAATTTAATTTATTTGGTTGATGTTGCGACTTCAGATTCTGATTTGTGTATTGTCCCTGATTCATGAATTGTCCTCAGATCCAAATCCTGATAATGAGACCAAAGACTGGGAAGGGAAAGAAGAAAGCACTCCTTGTTAATGAGGACAGGTACATCAGTAAGATGTTTCTCTGAGGGCTTAGTTCGCCTGCTTAGTTCATCTGCTTTCAGTTATTATTGTCCTAAGGAATCCCAAGTGATGAGTAAGGATTTCAGTTACAGGGCCAATGCCATTAAATGTGGTCAAGACTCAGTTGCAGTGTCTCTCGCTCGATCTCTATTTCCCTCTCCAGCACACGCCATTATTATTTACAGGTATAAAATTCTATCATTTTTCTTCAATTTTTTGTAATTTTTGTTATTTTGTAGGGTTCTATTTCTTACAATTTCTCTTGCGATTTCTTTCGATTGAGATAATATTTTATTTGATTTTTTCCATCATGAAATTGTATTGTTCTTTGTGCATAATTAGGGATTTTCTTTTAACAAGATCTCTGCACAGTTATCGTTAATTATGTGTAAGAATTTGATTTTGATTTATTAAAGTTTTAAGGTGTTTACTAGTAATTATCTTGAATTTTTGCTACCCATCAGATTGATTGGCTTATGTTCGATTTGTGCTGGGAAATGAATTGGAGGGCGGTTTTGTATTTTTGTTCTCTCTAACTGTAAATGTGTTGAACTCATAAATGTGTTAAATCCTCAGCATTCTGTGCAGCAATGGAGTGTTTTTCAGTGACTCATGGATGTCGATCTTCTTCCTTGCTAAGGCTGCATCGACCTCGGCCTTGAATTCTAGCAACTAGGTGTAAAGAGTAGATTCGGGCTGCAGGGATTTGTTTCTTGGAGATCTTCCTCTTCTTCCAACAGGTGTCAGGGTTGAGCTCATCTTCTGATCTATATATTTCTTTTAGGTCAATAGCATTGAAGCCGGTTGGCATGTAATTTTATAATGAATGTTGATCACATGGCATTTCCCATGTTAATTCTCTTTTAAAAGAATTTGTTGAGAGTCTGAAATTTGAAACGGATGCAATTTCCAGATTTTATTTGTTGAAACCAAATATTGTATCTCTAGGAAAGTGCATGGCCAATGCTTTGAAGCAACTCAAGGTTGAATACAACACGCCCGACTTCTGATTATTAGGTAATTTATAAGCAGTTACTTACAACTCTTTTCCATATAAGATTTTGCTCAGTGTTGTTAATGCTCCTTAAGCATGAATAGGTCCTTCGAGTTTAAACCTTCGTAGTTTTTTGATGAGAATTTTTGGTGATGGTCCCGGGTTTCGAGCAATATCATTGAGCCTTTTCTCCCATTGTTCTTTTAAGGGTCAATTGAAGTAACATGCTTCTCAAGAGGTCTTCTTAAAAGAATTCAGGAAGCATCTATGTGGACTTACGCAGAGGCTGTATGAACATCCTGTCATCGTTGCACACCATGAAAACACCTTTAATGGCAAGAGCATCAGGAGATTACTCTCTTAACAAATTTGAATTAGATAAGGCAAGGTTAGGAGATTACTCTCTAACACCTTCAATGACAGAGGCATCAGGAGATTACTCTCTAACAAATTTTAATTATAACATACTGCCCTTCTTTCTTGCTTAGTTTCTTTTTAATTACAAATGGATTCAGTTATTACCAACCATTACGCTTAGTCATATGTCTAGAATCCTTTGAAGGTCCATATATAAATAGATAAGTGTGGGGAAAAAGAGAATTAATGCATGACCATGAAAAAATCTAAAACAAACTTAAATCCACTATATGGTTGGCATTTTGGTAAATTCTTTTGAAGGTGCATTGATTTTGGTAAGTTCTTTTACTGGTTGGCAGGTTCTTTTGAGATTCTTATGAGAGTAAGAGTTAGATAAAATTTGATATCAGAGATTGAAGGGGACATGAAAAAATCTATAGCTAATTATTCCATTTGATCAAAACAATTTCATATCAATTTCATGATAATTCCTCAATTGATCTTAATTTTGATCTTGATCTCGAATTTTCTTTGGGGAACGAGACTTAGTGGGTCACTGAATATACACACACCGCTATGGAGAAGCGACCGAAGAAGAGGCTGAGGTTGGCATGTGACATGCTGCCTCCTCTCCCAACCCCTAAAGGTCATTTTTTTCTGTTTCCCCATTTCATTTTGGTGTAAAGTTTGTGTTTTATGATGTTAATTTTGCTTTAATGAATTAGTTTTCTGGTTTTGCTGGGGAACTTATATATGATTCATCTCTTTATAAATTAATCTATATTAAAAAGAAAACTAGAAAATGTGAAGCTCAACTGTTTTGAAGGGCAGTTTGGATTTCACTGCGCCAATCAAACCCTTAAAAAAATTAAAAATTGTTTACCGAGATCCAGAGCAAATTGAAAATAGCTTCACATTCTTTTGCTGCCACATTAGGCTTTTTTGTTTTTTCTTTCTCCAAGATCTACCCCTTTCCTTAGATTCATTGATTTTTTAATGCTAATTCAAATACCCAGATCATAGTTTGGGTTAATTAGCTTGAAGATGTTTGCAATTGGGTCACTACTGCATTTGGCTAGCTCCCTGCACTTGAGGTTAGTTTACTTTATTTCAAAATTTGTTGTTTTAGTAGATTTTTGGGGTGCTTGGGAAATTTAATGCTTAATGGTGAGATCTGAGAAAGGTTTTCAGTAATGTGAAAGCTCATTGACATTTTACCATGCAAGTGATTTTAGTAGTTCCCATGAGTGAGATCAGTTGATGTATTAGGATCATTTTTTTACCTATTTTTAAAATTTTTACAGGATATCAACAGTTGTAAAGTGATATTCAGGGTCTTGCTTATCCAGATAAAATAGGCATTTTATTATGCTAATGATGCATGTGGATCTTCTGATATGCTCTAGAGAGTCCTGCTTGGGTATCTTGCTGCACATATCCTTATTAGTCCTTATGTGATGTATACCACCCTCCATGTTCATGGGATGAAGGCTATAGCTGAATTGGAGTGGTATATTTGTTGTTTAATATTGGTCTTGATTTTAAGTGTTAACCTTTTTGAAATAGAACTGGATTTTAGTGTGCATACCTGACAGTTAATTTTTAAAACAAGATGTGAAATATATGATTTACACTTTACAGCTTTCTATAGAGGATATGCTCAATGAACACTTATGCTTTGGGGGTAGGTTTCGCTTAGGTAAATATCCATGTTCTGTAACTTCTATGAAGAATTATATTTTCTTTATAATTTGGGTTGGTTTCGCTCAGGTACACTCCATGTTTTGTAACTTCAATGAAGAATTATTTTTCCTTTTTCATTTAATGATTTTTTGATAACTTACAGGTTCTGGTGACAGCACTAGTTGTTTGTTTGGTTGCTTATATTGTTGCTGGTCTGTGAGGCCCGTAGCAATCGTCTTTGGTAATGGGGTGGACCTGTCTTCAACAGTTGTGTTGCAGGTGATCTTTTTCATGCAATTAAGGGCAGCAATCATCATTTTTTTATGTTTTGTTAAAATAAGTACATACATCAAGAGTAAAGAGAGTGTTTCTCTTTTATTTCTTATAATTTTCCTGATATATTGTTATTCTTGGAAATCTGTAAGTTATTCATTGTGATATGAAAATGTGTGTAATTTATATAGTCCACATTAAAGGGTTGGTTCTAGAGAAGCATTAGAATTTGAATGATTCGACATTGGGAAGCCTCTTGGAAGGGAAAAGTTCGGACATGCTTATGTGGGTAGAGAAAAGAAGGTATTATCTTCAGCTAGGTATTGTGTATGTATAAAAAGTTGTTTTCTTTTCCAAATATTCCCTCTTTTCTTTCTTAGTTGTAGTATTCTAATACTGGGTGAGAGAAAAAAGTAAATAATGGTGGGTGATTCAAGCAAAAGTAGGAGAAGTGCTGGCATCAATCTCTCTTAAATGTAGGAAATATCACCAATCTCAGAACATAATATATAAAAATATTTTCAGTTGAAGATGGCGATATCTCGGTTACTACGGATATTTTTATAGATGAAGATGGTGATTTCCCGGTTCCAAATTTTGCCTTCTCTTATATTTCAGTTGAAGATGGCGATTTCCCGGTTCCAACAGACATTTTTTGGCCTAATTTTGTCTTCTCTGATATCATTCAATAAAATGACCCATATATTCTAGAAAATGTGAATAATAGTCCGCAGCTCAAAAATATCCACAAAAATGTCCTCTGGAACCGGGAGATCGCTAATTTCTAATGGAAAATAAGAGAAGACAAAATTAGGCCAAAATTCATATCATTTAATAAAACCATCCATATCTTCCAGAAAATGTGAAAAATAGCTCGTAGCTCAAAAAAATCCGCAAAAATGTCAGTTGGGACCGAAAAAGGCCATCTTCAACTGAAATATTAGAGAAGACAAAATTAGGCCAAAAAATCAAATCATTCAGTATAAAGATCGTCATCGTCAACTGGAAAATAAGAAAAGGCAAACTTAGGTTATAAAAATCATATCATTTAATAAAAAGATACATATCTCCCATAAATGGTAGAAAATAGCCCGAAGCTCGGAAAAATCTGCAAAATTATCTATTGGAACCGGGAGATCGCCACCTTTAACTTAAAAAATAATAGAAGACAAACTTAAGCTATACAAATCATATCATTTAATAAAAAAATTCATATCTTCTATAAAATAAAGAAAATAGCTCAGAGCTCAGAAAATCCGCAAAAATATTCGTTAGAATCGGTAGATCGGTATGTTCAACTAAAAAAAAGAGGACAAAATTAGGCAATAAAAATCATATCATTTAATAAAAAGATTATTATTTACCAAAAATGTAGAAAATATCGCTGAGCTCAGAAAATACGCAAAAATATCCGTCGAAAATAGGAGAGCACAAAATTTAACGAAATACAGAGAAGACAAAATTTGGCCAAAATATCATATAATGTTATAAAACGGCCGATATCTTCCAGATAATACAGAAAATAGCCTAGAGCTAAGAAAAATCCTCAAAAATACATGTAGGAACCGAGAGATCACCATCATCAACGAAAAATCTAAGAAAGGAAAAAATTAAACAAAAAAATTATAGCATTTAATAAAATGATCATTATCTTCAAGAAATACAGAAAATAGCCCCGAGGTCAGAAAAATCCGCAATAATTTCTGTTTTCCGATTTCCTCGGGTGAAAAATAAGAGAAGACAAACATAGGCTATAAAAATCATTTCATTTAATAAAAAAATCCATATCTACAATAAATGTAGAATATAGCCTCGAGTTCAGAAAAATCAGCAAAAATTCCATTTGAACTAGGAGATCGCCATTTTCAAATGAAAAATAAGAGAAGACAAAATTAGGTTATAAAAATCATATCATTTAATAAAAAGATCCATATCCTTTAGAAAATGTAAAAATACACTCAAGCTCATAAAACTATGCAAAAAATGTCTGTTGGAATTGGGAGGTCGCCATCTTAAACTGAAAAAATAAGAGGAGACAAAATTAGGCTGTAAAATGATTATTTCAATACAAAAGATTCATATCTTCCAAAAAATGCAGAAAATAGTCCCGAGCTCAGGAAAAATACTCAAAAACGTCCATTGGAACCGGGAGTTCGCCATCTTCAACAGAAAAAATAAGAGAATAGAAAATTAGGCCAAAAATCCTATAATTTAATAAAAATATTAATATCGGTTAAATTTTTTTGGTAATATCCCCAAACTAAGAAAAATCAGCAACAATATCCATCGGAACTGGGAGATCGCCATCTTCAACTGAAAAATAAGAGAAAAGAAACTTAGGTTATAAAAATCATATCATTTAATAAAACATCCATATCTTCCAGAAAATGTAGAAAATAGTCCAAGTTCAGAAAAATCTGTTACAATATCTGATGGAACTGGGAGATCGCCATCAACAAATGAAAAATAAATGAAAACAAAATTAGGATTTAAAAATCATATCACTTAATATAAAGTTCCATATCTTACAGAAAATGTAAAATATAGCACCAAACCCAGAATAATTCACAAAAATGTCTGTTGAAATCGGGAGATCGTCGTCTTCAACTGAAAAAAAAGAAAGACAAAATTTGGCCAAAAAATCATATCATTTAATAAAAGGATACATATCTCCCAGAAAATGTAGAAAATAGTCCGGAGCTCAGAGAAGTCTGTAAAATGTCGGTTAGAACCGGGAGATCGTCAACCGAAAAAAGAAGAAGATAAAATTAGGATATAAAAATCATACCATTTAATATAAACATCCATATCTTACTAAAAATGTAGAAAATAGCCTGAGCTTAGAAAAATTAGCAAAAAGTAAGTTGGAACCGGAAGGTGGCCTTCTTCAACC
This sequence comes from Scilla litardierei, assembly GCA_030789695.1. Lineage (NCBI taxonomy): Eukaryota > Viridiplantae > Streptophyta > Magnoliopsida > Asparagales > Asparagaceae > Scilla > Scilla litardierei. The sequence continues at coordinate 14,595 of JAULAV010008998.1, forward strand.
GAAAACGAAGAGAACAAAATTAGGCCAAAAATCATATCATTTAATAAAAATACATATCTTTCAGAAAATATAGAAAATAGACTCGAGCTCAGAAAAATCGGTAAAAATTTTCCGTTTGAACCGGGAGATCGCCATCATCAATTGAAAAATAAAAGAAGAGAAAATTAGGCTAGAAAAATCACATCATTTAATAAAAAGATCCATATCTTACAAAAAATGTAGAAAATAGTCCTGAGCACAGAAATATCGGCCAAAATGTCCGTTGGAACCGGGTATCGCCATCTTCAAGTGAAAAATAGGAGAAGACAAAATTAGGCTACAAAAATCATATAATGTAATATAAAGATCCAAATCATCCAGAAAATGTAGAAAATAATCTCGAGATTAGAAAAATCTGCAAAGATGTCCATTGGAACCGAGAGATCGTAATCTTCAACTGGAAAAATAAGAGAAGAGAAAATTAGGCCAAAATATCATATCATTTAATAAATCGATCCATATCTTCCAAAATATGGAAAATAGACTGGAACTCAGAAAAATCTGCAAAAATGTCCGTTGGAACCGGTTGATCGCTATCTTCAACTGGAATATAAGAGAAGACAAAATTAGGCCAAAAAATCATATCATTTAATAAAAAGATTGCCATCTTCAACTTGGAAAATAAGAAAATACAAATTTAGGCTAGAAAAATCATATCACTTTATAAAAAGATCAATATCTTTCATAAATTGTATAAAAGAAGACCAAGCTCAGAAAATGATATATAAAATCTTTTCAGTTGAAAATGGCAATATCTCGGTTAGAACAGACATTTTTATAATTGCTGGCGATTTCCCGGTTCCGAATTTGTCTTCCCTTATATTTCAGTTGAAGATAACAATTTCCTAGTTCCAACGAACATTTTTTGGCCTAATTTGGTCTTCTCTGATATCATTGAAGATAATGATCCATATATTCCAGAAAATATGGAAAATTTCTCGGAGCTCAGAAATATTCACAAAGATGTCTGCTAGAACTGGGAGATTGCCAACTTCAACTAGAAATTAAGAGAAGACAAAATTAGGTCCAAAATAATTTCATTTAATAAAGCGTTCCATATCTTCCAAAAAATGTGGAAAATAGCACGGAGCTCAGAAAAATCTGCAAAAATTTCCTTTGGGACCGAGAGAATGCCATCTTAAACTTAAATATAAGTGAATAAAAAATTAGGCCAAAAATCATATCATTCAATAAAGATCGCCATCTTCAACTGGAAAATAAAAGAAAACAGATTTAGGTTATAAAAATCGTATCTTTTTATAAAAAGATCCATATCATCCATAAAATGTAGAAAATAGCCCTGAGCTCAGTAAAATCTGCGAAAATGTCTATTGGAACCAGGAGATCGTCATCTTCAACTTAAAAATAGAAGACAAACTTAAGCTATCAAAATCATATCATTTAATAAAAAGATCCACATCTTCTATAAAATGGAGAAAATAGCACCGAGCTCGGATAATCTGAAAAAATGTCTGTTGGAACTGGGAGATCGTGATGTTCAACTGATAAATAAGAGAAGACAAATTTGGCAATAAAAATCATATCATTAACATAAAGATTCTTATTTTCCATAAAATGTAGAAAATATCCCCGAGCTAAGAAAAATCCGTAAAAACAACCGTCAAACTGGGAGACCCCAAATTTAACGAAAAAAGAGAAGACAAAATTAGGCCAAAAGTCTTATCATTTAATAAAACAATCGATATCTTCCAGATAATACAGAAAATTGGCCATGGCTTAGAAAAACGTATCATTTAATTAAAAGATCTACATCTTACAGAAAATGTAGAAACAATTCTCGGGCTTAGAAATATCGACAAAAATGTCTGTTGGAACTGGGATATTGACATGTTCAACTAAAAAATAAGAGAAGACAAAATTAGCCTACCAAATCATATAATGTAATAAAAAAATCCATATCTTCGAGAAAATGTAGAAAATAGGCCTGAGCTCATAAAAATCAACAAAAATGTCCGTTGGGACCGGGAGATCGCCATCTTCAACTGGAACATAAGAGGAGATAAAATTAGACCATAATATCATATCATTTAATAAAACGATCTATTTTTCCAAAAATGTGGAATATAGGCCGGAACTCAGAAAAATCTGCAAAAATTTCCATTGGAACCAGGAGATCATCATCTTCAACTAGAAAATAAGAGAAGACAAATTTAGACTAGAAAAATCATATCATTTAATAAAAAGATCTATATCTTTCATAAAATGTAGAAAAAGCACCAAGCTCAAAAAACGATATATAAAAATATTTTCAGTTGAAGATGGCGAGATCCCGGTTACAATGGACTTTTGTATTAATGAGATGTGGATTTCATGTTTCCGAATTTTTTCTTCTCTTATTTTTCAGTTGAAGATGGCGATTTCCTGGTTCCAACAAACATTTTTTGGCCTAATTTTGTCTTCTCCAATATCATTTAATAAAATGTTCCATATCTTCCAGAAAATGTCGAAAAAAGCCCGGAGCTCAACAATATCGGCAAAAATGTCCGTTGAACCGGGAGATCACCAACTTCAATTGGAAAATAAAAGAAGGCAAAATTAGGCCAAAAAATCATATCATTTAATAAAACAATCCATATCTTCAGAAAATAGGGAAAATAGGCCAGAGCTCCGAAAAATCAGCAAAAATGTCATTGGGACAGAGAGAATGCGATCTTCAAGTAAAATATAAGAGAAGACAAAACTCGACCAAAAATCATAAAATTTAATATAAAGATCGCCATCTTCAATTAGAAAATAAGAGAAGACAATCTTTGGTTATAAAAATCATATCATTTAATAAAAAGATCATTATCTTCCATAAAATATAGAAAATAGCACTGTCCACAGAAAAATCAGCAAAACGTAAGTTGGAACACCGGGAGCACACAGAAAAATCTGTAAAAACGTAAGTTGGAACAACGGGAGCTCGCATCTTCAACTTAAAAATAAAAGAAAACAAACTTAAGCTATAAAAATCATATCATTTAATAAAAAGATCCATATCTTCTTCAAAATAAAGAAAATAGCACCGAGCTCAGAAAATCTGGAAAAATTTCTATTGGAACCGAGAGATCGCTATATTCAGCTGAAAAATATTAGAAGACAAAATTCGGCAATAAAATCTTATCATTTAATCTAACAATTCTTATTTTCCAAATATTACCGTGGTCAGAAAAATCTGCAAAAATATCTGTCGAAATCGTGAGATCAATAAATTTAACAAAAAAAGAAAACAAAATTCAGCCAAAAAATCATATCAATAAACCGATCGATATCTTCCAGATAATATAGAAAATAGCCATAGCTTAGAAAAATCAGAAAAAATATCTGTCTGAACCAGGAGGTCGCTAAATTTATCAAAAAGGAAACAAAATGCGGCCAAAAATCATATCATTTAATAAAACGGTAGATATCTTTCAAATAATACAGAAATAGCATATAGCTAAGAAAAATGCGCAAAAATATCCGTTGGAATCAGGAGATCCCCATAATTAACGAAAAAAATATGAGAAGAAAAAATTAGGCCCAAAATCATATCTTTTAAAAAACATCTGATATGTTTCAGAAAATACAGAAAGTAGCCTCGAAGGCAGAAAAATTCGCAAAAATGTCCGTTGGAACTGGGAGACTGCCATCTTCAAGCGAAAAATAAGAGAAGACAAAATTAGGCTAGAAAAATCATATCATTTAATAAAAAGACCTATACTTTCTAGAAAATGTATAAAATATCCCCAAGCTTAGAAAAATCTGCAAAAATTTCCGTTGGAACCGAAAGATATCCATATTCAACAAAAAAATAAGAGTAGGCAAAGTAAAGCCAAATATCATATAATTTAATAAAAAGATACTATCTTCCTCAAAAGTAGAAATGTGCGCAAGGTCAGAAAAATCTGCAACAATGTTCGTTGGTACGGGGAGATCGCAATCTTAAACTGAAAAATAAGAGAAGTCAAAATTTGGCTATAAAAATCATATCATTTAATAATAAGATCCTAATCATGTAGGAAATATTAGAATACACTCGATCTCAGAAAAATATGCAAAAATGTCCGTTGAAACTGGGACGTCACCATCTTCAACTGCAAAATAAGTGGAGACAAAATTAGGCTATAAAAATAATATATTTTAGTACAAAGATCCAAATCATCCAGAAAATACAGAAAATAGTTTTGAGCTCAGGAAAAATATGCAAAAATGTCCTTTAGAACCGGGAGATCGCCATCTTCAACTGAAAAAAATAAGAGAATAGAAAATTAGGCCAAAAATCTTAGCGTTTAAAAAGATCAATATCTTTCAGAAAATTTAGGAAATTGCACCGAGCTCAAAAAAATTAACAAAAATATCCGTTAGAACAGGGAGATTGCCATCTTCAACTGAAAAATAAGAGAAGAGAAACTTAGATTATAAAATCATATCGTTTATAAAACATCCATATCTTCCAGAAAATGCGGAAAATAATCCCGAGCTCAAAACAATCTTCAACTATATCCGATGGAACCGGGAGATCGCCATCTACAACTGAAAAATAAGCGCAGACAAAATTAGGATTTAAAAATCATATCATTTAATATAAAGATCCATATCTTACATAAAATGTAAAATATAGCGCTAAGCTCAGAAAAATCCGCAAAAATGTATGTTGGAACAGGGAGATCGTCGTCTTCATCTGAAAATAATGAAATACAAAATTAGGCCAAAAAATCATATCATTTAACAAAAAGATCCATATATTCCAGAAAATATAGAAAATAGTCCGGAGCTCATAGAAGTTTGTAAAATGTCCGTTGGAACCGGGAGATCGTCATATTCAACTGAAAAATAAGAGAAGATAAAATTAGGCTACAAAAATCATATCAATTAATATAATACCTTTCTACAGAAAATGTAGAAAATATCCCCGAGCTTAGAAAAAACAGCAAAAAAGTCCGTTGGAACCAGGAGATCGCCTTCTTCAATTGAAAATAGAAGAGAAGACAAAATTAGGCCAAACAATCATATCATTTAATAAAAAATACACATCTTTTAGAAAATATAGAAAATAGACTCGACCTCAAAAAAATCCGTAAAAAAGTCCATTGGAGCCTGGAGATCACCATCCTCAAATGAAAAATAAAAGATGACAAAATTTGGTTATAAAAATCATATCATTTATGAAGATCCATATTCTACAGAAAATGTAGAAAATAGCACGAGCTCAAAAAATCCGAAAAATGCCTGTTGGAACCAAGAGATCGACATCTTCAACGAAAAAATAAGAGCAGCCAAAATTCGGCAAAAAAATCATATCGAATGATCCACATCTTCCAAAAATGCAGAAAATAGTCCTGAGCTCATAAAAATTTGCAAAACTTTTCGTTTGAAATGGAATATGCCATCTTCAACTATACAATAAGAGAAGATAACATGAGACGATAAAAATCAAATCATTTAATAAAAAGATCCATATCCTCCATAAAATTTAGAAAATAGCATCGAGCACATAAAAATTCGAAACAAATGCCAGTTGGAACCTAGAGATCGCCATGTTCAAAAAAAATAAGAGAAGACAAAATTAGAACCTAAAAACCATATCATTTAATATATAGACTTATATCTTCCATAAAATGTAGAAAATTGCACCAAGCTCAAAAAATCCGCAAAAATGTCCGTTGAAACAGGGAGATCGCCATGTTATACTGAAAAATAAGAGAACACAAAATTATGCTATAAAAATCATATCATTTAATATAAAGATCCATATTTTGCAGAAAATGTAGGAAATAGCCAGGATCTCATAAAAATCTGCAAAAATGTCAGTTAGAACCAGGAGATTGCTATCTTTAACGAAAAAAATAATAAGAGAGATAAACTTAAAACAAAAAATTATATCATTTAATAAAATGATCCATACCTTCCAGAAAATGCAGAAAATAGCACCGATCTAAGAAAAATCGGCAAAATGTCTGTTGGAACTGTAAGATCGCCATTTTCGACTTAAAAATAAGAGCAGATAGAATTAGGCCACAGATGATATCATTTAATAAAAAGATCCATATCTTCCAGAAAATGCAGAAAATAGCTCCAAGCTCAGAAAAATCAGCAAATGTTAGTTTTAATTATGAGATCGAAATTTTCAACTTAAAAATAAGAGAAAACAAAATTAGGCCAAAAAATCATATCATTTAATAAAACTATTCATATCATACAAATAATGTAGAAAATAGTTCGGAGCTCAGAAAAATCTGCAAAGATGTCCGATGGAACTGGGAGATCGTCATCTTAAACTGAAAAATAAGATAAGCAAAACTTAGGTTATAAAAATCATATCATTTAATAAAAGGCAATGTAACGTCTAGAAAATGTAGAAAATAGCCTCGAGTTCAGAAATATCCGCAAAAATGTCTGTTGGAATGAAGATATCCATCTTCAATAAAAAATAACAGAAGACAAAATTAAGGTAAGAAAATCATATCATTTATTATAAAGATAAATGTAATCCATGAAATGTAGCAAATAGCTCCAAACTCAGAAAAATTCGCAAAAATATCTGTTAGAACTGAGAGATCGCACTCTTTACTTTAAAAATAAGAGAAGACAAAATAGGCCAAAAACATCATATCGTTTAATAAAACGATCCATATCTTCCAGAAAATTTAGAAAATATACAGGAGCTTAGAAAATCCGCAAAAATGTCCGTTGGAACCAAGAGATCACCATCAATTGAAAATTAAGAAAAGACAAAATTAGGGCAAAAATTCATATCATTTAATAAAAAGATTCATATCTTATAGAAAATGTTGAAAAATTGGTTCAAGCTTAGAAAATATGCCAAAATGTCCGTTGGAACCGGGAAATTGACATATTCATCTGAAAACCCTGAGAAGACAACATTATGCCAAAAAATCATGTCATTTAATAAAACAATCCATATCTTCCAAAAAAAGTGGAAAATAGGCCGTAGCTCAGAAAATCCGCAAAAATGTCCGCTGGATGATCGCCATATTCAACTGGAATTTATGAGAAGACAAAATTATGCCAAAAATAATATCATTTAATAAAAAGATCGTCGTCTTCAACTGGAAAATAAGAGAAGACAAATTGAGGATAAAAAATCATATCAATTAATAAAAAGGATCCATATCTTTCATAAAATGTATAAAATAGCACCAAGCTCAGAAAATGGTATATAAATTCTTTTCAGTTGAAGATGGCGATATCCCGGTTACAACGGACATTTTTATAGATGAAGATGGTGATTTCCATGTTCTGAATTTTGTATTCTATTATCTTTTAGTTGAAGATGGTGATTTCCTGGTTCCAACGGACATTTTTGGTCTAATTTTGTCTTCTTTAATATCATTTAATAAAACGATCCATATATTGCGAAAAATATGGAAAATATCGCGGAGATCAAAAATAATGTCCGTTGGAACCGGGAGATCGCCCACTTCAACTAGAAATTAAGAGAAGACAAAATTAGGCTAAAAATCTTATCGTTAAATAAAATGTTCCATATTTTCCAGAAAATGTGGAAAATAGCCCGAAGCTCAGAAAAATTCACAAAAATTTCCTTTGGAACTGAGAGAATGCCACTTCAACTAAAATATAAGCGAAGATAAAATTCCTAAAACCAAATCATTCATTATAAAGATCGCAATCTTCAACTGGAAAATAAGAGAAAACAAACTTAGTTTATAAAAATCATATCATTGAATAAAAAGATCCATATATTCTATAAAATGTAGAAAATAGCCTAGAGCTAGAAAATCCCGCAAAAATGTCCGCTGGAACCAGGGTCACCATCTTTAACTTAAAAATAATAGAAGACATACGTAAGCGATAAAAATCATATCTTTTAATAAAAAGATCCATATCTTCCATAAAATAAAGAAAATATCACAATGCTCAAAAAATACGCAAAAATGTCAGTTAGAACCAGGAGATCGCTATGTTGAAATGAAAAATAAGAGAAGACAAAATTAGGCAATTAAAATCATTTCATTTAATATAAAGGTTCTAATTTTCCATAAAATGTAGAAAATATCACCGAGCTTGAAAAGGTCTGCAAAAATATTCGTCGGAATCGGGAGATGGCAAAATTTAACGAAAAAAAGAAGACAAAATTAGGCCAAAATATCATATCATTTTAATAAAACGATCGATATCTTCTAGATAATACAGAAATTAGCCCGGAGCTCCAAAAAATCCTCAGAAATATCCGTGGGAACCAGGAGATCGCCATCATCACCAAAAAATCTAATGGAAGACAAAATTAGACAAAAAAATCATAGCATTTAATAAAATGATCGTCATCTTACAGAAAATACAGAAAATACAGAAAATAGACCCGAGATCAGAAAAATCAGCAAAAATTTCCGTTGGAACCAAGAAACCACCATTTTCATGGGAAAAATAAGAGAAGACAAGCGTTGACTATAAAAATCATATCATTTAATAAAAATCTATATCTACAATAAAATGTAAACAATAGCCTCGAGTTTAGAAAAAATCGTTAAAAATTTCCGTTGGAACCGGGAGATCACCTTCATCAACTGAAAACTAAGAGAAAACAAAATTAAGCTACAAAAATCATATAATATAATAATAAGATCCATATCTTGTAGAGAATGTAGAAAATAATCCCGAGCTAAGAAAAATTCGAAAAAATGTGCATTGGAACCGGGAGATCGCAACCTTCAACTGGAAAAATAAGAGAAGACAAAATTAAGCCAAAATATCGTATCATTTAATAAAACAATCCATATCTTCCAAAAAAGTGGAAAATAGGACGGAGCTCAAAATATCCGCAAAAATCTCTTATGGAACCGGGTGATCGCCATCTTCAACTGGAATATAAGAGGAGGCAAAATTACCCCAAAAATCATAACATTTAATAAAACACTCATCATCTTTAACTGGAAAATAAGAGAAGAATAATTAAGAATAGAAAAATCATATCAATTAATAAAAAGATCCATGTCTTTCATAAAATTAATAAAATGGCACCAAGCTCAGAAAATGATATATTAAAATCTTCGAAGTTGAAGATGGCGATATCCTGGTTACAACAAACATTTTTAAAGATGAAGATGTTGATTTCCTTGTTCCGAATTTTGTCTTCTCTTATATTTCAGTTGAATATGGTGATTTCCAGGTTCGAACAGACATTTTTGGCCTAATTTTGTATTCTCTGATATCATTTTTAAAAATGATCAATATATTCCAGAAAATATGGAAACTAATACGGACCTCAGAAATATCCGCAAAAATGTCTGTTGAAACCGGGAGATCGACAACTTCAACTGGAAATGAAGAGAAGACAAAATTATGCCAAAAAATCATATCATTTAATAAAACAATCCATATCTTCCAGAAAATGTGGAAATAGCATGGAGCTCAAAATAATCAGCAAAAATATCCGTTGGAACCGGGAGATCGTCATCTTCAACTTAAAAATAATAGAAGACTAACTTAAGCTACCAAAATCATATCATTTAATAAAAATATACATATCTCCCGTAAAATAAAGAAAATAGCACCGAGCTCAGAAAATCCGAAAACATTTCAGTTGTAAACGGGAGATCTCCATGTTCAACAGAAAAATAAGAGCAGACAAAATTTGGCAATAAAAATCATATCATTTAATATAAAGATTCTTATTTTCCATAAAATGTATAAAATATCCTCGAGATCAGAAAAATCTGCAAAAATATACGTCAGAACTGGGAGATCACCAAATCTAACGAAAAAAGAGAAGACAAAATTATGCCAAAATATATCATTTAATAAAATGATCGATATCTTCAAGATAATACAGAAAATAGGCCTTAGCTCAGAAAAATCCGCAAAAATATCCGTTGGTTCTAGGAGATCGCCATCATCGACGAAAAAATAAGAGAAGACAAAATTAGGCCAAAATCATATCATTTAATAAAACGATCGATGTCTTACAGAAAATACAGAAAATAACACCAAGTTCAAAAAATAGCAAAAATGTCTGTTGGAACTGGAAGACCGCCATCTTCAAATGAAAAATAAGAGAAGATAAACATAGGCTATAAAAAATCATATCATTTAATAAAAATATCCATATCGACATTAAAACGTAGAAAATAGTATCGAGGTCAGAAAAATCGGTAAAAATTTCTGTTGGAACCCGGAGATCGCCATCTTCAATTGAAAAATAAGAGAAGACAAAATTAGGATATAAAAATCTTATCATTTATTAAAACATCTACATCTTATAGAAAATGTAGAAACTAGTCTCGAGCTAAGAAATATCAGCAAAAATGTCCGTTGGAACCAGGATATTACCATCTTCAACTGAAAAATAAGAGACGACAAAATTAGCCTACGAAATCATTTAATGTAATAAAAGATCCATATCTTCGAGAAAATGTAGAAATTAGTCCTGAGCTCAGAAAAACCACAAAAATGTCCTTGGAATCAGGAGATCGTCATCTTTAATTGGAAAATAAGAGAAGACTAAATTAGGCCAAAATATCATATCATTTAATAAAACGATCCATGTCTTCCAAAAAATGTGGAATATAGGCTGGAGCTCAGTAAAATCTGCAAATATTTTCGTTGGAACCGGGAGATCGTCATCTTCAACTAGAAAAATAAGAGAAGACAAATTTAGGCTAGTAAAATCATATCATTTAACAAAAATCAATATCTTTCATAAAATGTAGAAAAAATAGCACCAAGCTCAGAAAATGAAATTTAAAAATCTTTTCAGTTGAAGATGGCGATATCCCGATTACAATGGACATTTTTATAGATGAAGAGGTGATTTCCTGGTTCCAACAAACGTTTTTGGCCTAATTTTGTATCCGATATCAGTTAATAAAACGATCCAATCTTCCAAAAAATGTGGAATATGGCTCGTAGCTCAGAAATATCCGCAAAAATGTCCGTTAGAATCGGGAGATCGTCAACTTTAACTAGAAAATAAGAGAAGACAAAATTAGTCCAAAAATCATATTATTTAATAAAATGATCCATATCTTCCAGAAAATGTGGGCAATATCCCAAAGCTCAGAAAAAATCAATAATGTCCTTTGGGACCAAGAGAATGCCATCTTCAATTAAAATAAAAGAGAAGAGAAAATTAGGCCAAAAAATCATCGTATTCAATATAAAGATAGCCATCTTCAATTGGAAAATAAGAGAAGACAAACTTTGGTTATAAAAATCATATTATTTAATAAAAATATTCATATTTTTCATGAAATGCAAAAAATAGCCCTGACCTTAGAAAAATTTGCAAAAATGTCCGTTGGAACCGGGGTTTACCGTCGTCAACTTAAAAATAATAGATGACTAACTTAAGCAATAAAATTCTTATCATTTAATTAAAATATCCATATCTTCCATAAAATAAACAAAATATCAATGAGCTTAGAAAATCCGAAAAATGTCTGTTGAACCAGGAGATCGCTATATTCAACTTAAAAAATAGGAGAAGTCAAATTTTGGCAATAAAAATCATATCATTTAATATAAAGATTTGTACTTTCCATAAAACTTAGAAAATATCCCCGAGCTTAGAAAAATCCGCAAAAATATCTGTTGGAACCAGGAGATCGCTAAATTTAACAAAAAAGGCAAAATTCCGGTAAAATTCCTATCATTTACTAAAACGATCGATATCTTTCAGATAATACAGAAAATAGCCCAGAGCTCAGGAAAATCAGCAAAAATATCCGTAAGAACGGGGAGATCTCCATCATCAACGAAAAAAATATGAGGAGATAAAATTAGGTCAAAAATCATATCATTTAATAAAACGATCGATACCAATCCAGAAAATACAGAATATAGTCCGAGCTCAGGAAAAATACGCAAAAATGTCCGTTGGAACCGGGAGATCGCCATCTTCAACTGAAAAATAAGAGAATAGAAAATTAGACCAAATATCCTATCATTTAATAAAAAGATCAATATCATTTTGAAAATTTTGGAAATAGCCCCAAACTCAGAAAAATCAGCAACAATATCCGTTGGAACTGGGAGATCGCCATCTTCAACTGAAATATAAGAGAAGAGAAACTTATGTTGTAAAAATCATATCATTTAATAAAACATCCATATCTTCCAGAAAATGTAGAAAATAATCTGGGCTCAGGAAAATCTGATACAATATCCGATGGAATTGGGAGATCGCAATCAACAAATGAAAAATAAAAGAAGACAAAATCAGGCCAAAAATCATATCATTTAATAAAATGATCCATATTTTCCAGAAAATGTAGAAAATAGTCCGGAACTCAGTGAAGTACGCAAAATGTCCGGTGGAACCGGGATATCGTCATATTCAATTGAAAAAAAAGAGAAGATAAAATTAGGATATAAAAAATCATATCATTTATTATATAGAACCATATCTTACAGAAAATGTAGAAAATAGGCCCGAACTTAGAAAAATTCGCAAAAAAGTACGTTGGAACTGATAGATCGCTCCTTTAACAGAAAAAGAAGAGAAAAAAATTAGGCCAAAAACATATCATTTAATAAAAAATACTTATCTTTCAGAAAATGTAAAAAATAGACTCGAGCTCAGAAAAATCAGCAAAAATTTCTGTTTGAACCGGGAGATTGCCATCATCAATTGAAAAATAAAAGAAGAGAAAATTAGGCTAGAAAAATCACATCATTTAATAAAAAGATCCATATCTTACAAAAATTGTAGAAAATAGTCCCGAGCTCAAAAATATCGGCCAAAATGTCTGTTGGAACCGGGATATCGCCATCTTCAAGTGAAAATAAGAGAAGACAAAATTAGGCTACAAAAATCATATAATATAATAAAAAGATCCAAATCATTTAGAAAATTTAGAAAATAATCCCAAGCTTAGAAAAATCCGCAAAAATGTCCATTGGAACAGTGACATCTCAATCTTCAACTAGAAAATAAGAGAAGAAAAAAAATTAGCCCAAAATATCATAGCATCTAATAAAATTATCCATATCTTCCAAATTGTGGAAAATAGGGTGGAGCTCAGAAAAATCTTCAAAAATGTTCGTTGGAACCGAATAATCGCTATCTTCGACTGGAATATAAGAGAAGACAAAATTAGACCAAAAAATCATATCATTTAATAAAAAGATCGCCATCTTCAACTGGAAAATAAGAGAAACAAATTTAGGCTAGAAAAATCATATCAATTTATAAAAAGATCAATATCTTTCATAAAATGTATAAAAGAGCACCAAGCTTTGAAAATTATATATATAATCTTTTCAGTTGACGATGGCGATATCCCGGTTACAACAGACATTTTTATAAATGAAGATGGCGATTTCATGGTTTCGAATTTTGTCTTCCCTTTTATTTCAGTTGAAGATGGCGATTTCTTGGTTCCAACAGACATTTTTGGCCTAATTTTTTCTTCTTTGATATCATTTAAGATAACGATCCATTTATTCTAGAAAATATGGAAAAAATCAGAGCTCATAAATATCTGCTAGAACCGAGAGATTGCCAACTTCAACTGGAAATTAAAAGAAGAAAAAATAAGGCCAAAAAATCATTTCATTTAATAAAACGTTCCATATCTTCCAGAAAATGTGGAAAATAGCCTGGAGCTCAAAAAAATCTGCAAAAATTTCCGTTGGGATCGAGAAAATGCCATCTTCAACTGAAATATAAGAGAAGACAAAATTAGGTCAAAACTAATATCATTTAATAAAGATCGCCATCTTCAACTGAAAAATAAAAGAAAGCAAATTCAGGTTATAAAAATCATATCATTTAATAAAAAGATCCATATCATCCATAAAATGTAGAAAATAGCCCTGAGCTAGACAAATCTGCAAAAATGTCGTTGGAACCAGGAGGTCGTCGTCTTCAACTTAAAAATAAAGAAGACGTTTAAGCTATCAAAATCATACCATTTAATAAAAAGATCCATGTCTTCTATAAAATGAAGAAAATAGCAACGAGCTCAGAAAATCCGAAAAAATGTCCGTTGGAACTGGGAGATCATGATGTTCAACTGCAAAATAGGAGAAGACAAATTTGGAAATAAAAATCATATCATTTAATAAAGATTCTTATTTTCCATAAAATGCAAAAAATATCCTCGAGCTAAGAAAAATCCGTAAAATTAACCGTCAAAACCGGGAGATCGCCAAATTTAACGACAAAGAGAAGACAAAATTAGACCAAAAATCTTATCATTTAATAAAACGATCGATATCTTCCAGATAATACAGAGAATCGGCCATAGCTCAAAAAAATTTGCAAAAATATCTGTTGGTTCCCGGAGATCACCATCATCAACAAGAAAAAAGAAAAGACAAAATTAGGCCAAAAATCATAATATTCAATAAAACATTCGATATCTTCCAAAAAAATATGAAAATAGCCTCGTGTTCAGAAAAATCTGCAAAAATATCTGTTGGAACTGGAAGACCGCCATCGTGAAAAATAAGAGAAGATAAACGTAGGCTATAAAATCATATCATTTAAAAATTTATGTCGACAATAAAACACAGAAAATAGCGTTTCGGTTAGAAAAATTCGCAAAAATTTCTGTTGGAATTGGGAGATCGCCATTTTCAATTGAAAAATAAGAGAAGACAAAATTAGGATAGAAAAATCATAGCATTTAATAATAGTGTACATCTTATAGAAAATGTAGAAACTCGAGCTCAGAAATATCGACAAATTGTTCGTTGGAACTGTGATATTGACATCTTCAACTGAAAAATAAGATAAGACAAAATTAGCCAACAAAAATCATATAATGTAATAAAAAGATCCATATCTACGAGAAAATGTAGAAAATAGCACCGAGCTCAGAAAAATCTGCAAAAATATCCATTGGAACCGGGAGATCGCCATCTTCAACTGGAAAATAAGAGGCATCAAAATTAGGCCATAATATCATCTCATTTAATAAAATGTTCTATTTCTTCCAAAAATGTGGAATATAGGCCGTAGCTCAGAAAAATCCGCAAAAATTACCATTGGAACAGGGAGATCATCATCTTCAACTAGAAAATAAGACAAGACAAATTTAGATTCGAAAAATCATATAATTTAATAAAAAGATCCACATCTTTCATAAAATGTAGAAAATAGCACCGAGCTCAGAAAATGACATATAAAAATCTTTTAGTTGAAAATGGTGATATCCCGGTTATAATGGACTTTTATTTTTATAAAGATGGGGATTTCATGTTTTTGAATTTTGTCCTCTTATATTTCAGATGAAGATGGCTATTTCTTGGTTCCAACAAACATTTTTGGCCTAATTTTGTCTTCTCCGATATCATTTAATAAAACGATCCATATCTTTCTGAATATGTCGAAAAAAGCCCGGAGCTCAAAAATATCGACAAAAATGTCAGTAGGAACCGGGAGATCGTCAACTTCAATTGTAAAATAAAAGAAGACAAAATTAGGCCAAAAATCATATCATTTAATAAAACGATCCAAATCTTTCAGAAAAATATGGTAAATAGGACGGAGCTCAGAAAAATCAGAAAAAATGTCATTTAGGACCGAGAGAATGCGATCTTCAAGTAAAATAAAAGAGAAGACAAAATTACACCAAAAGTATTAAATTTAATATAAAGGTCTCCATCTTCAATTGGAAAATAAGAGAAGACAATATTTGGTTATAAAAATCATATCATTTAATAAAATAATCCTTATATTCCAAAAATGTAGAAAATAGTTTAGACCAAAGAAAAATCCGCAAATATGTAAGTTAGAACACCAGGAGCTCGCAGCTTCAACTTAAAAATAAAAGAAAACAAACTTAAGCTCTAAAAATCATATCATTTAATTAAATGATCCATATCTTTCTTCCAAATAAAGAAAATAGCACCGAGCTCAGAAAATCCGAAAAAATTTCCATTGGAACCGGGAGATCGCTATGTTTAACTGAAAATTTAGAGAAGACAAAATTTGGCAATAAAATCATATCATTTAATATAACGATTCTTATTTTCCATAAAATGTGGAAAATATCCCCAAGATCAGAAAAATCTGCAAAAATATCTGTCGAAACCGGGAGATCAATAAATTTAACAAAAAAAGAAAACAAAATTCGGCCAAGAAATTATATCATTTAATAAACTGGTCGATATCTTCAGATAATATAGAAAATAGCCAAGAGCTTAGAAAAATCAGCAAAAATATCTATTGGAACCAGGAGATCGCTAAATTTATCAAAAAAGGAAACAAAATATGGCCAAAAAATCTTATCATTTAATAAAACGGTCGATATCTTCCAAATAATAAAAAAATAGCACAGAGCTAAGAAGAATGCGCAAAAATATCTGTTGGAATCAGGAGATTACCATCATTAACGAAAAAATTATAAGAAGATAAAGTTAAGCCCAAAATCATATCATTTAATAAAATGACTGATATATTTCAGAAAATACCAAAAATAGCCTCAAAGTCAAAAAAATTCGCAAAAATGTCCGTTGGAACTGGGAGACCACCATCTTCAAGTCAAAAATATGAGAAGACAAAATTAGGCTCGAAAAATCATATCACTTAATAAAAAGATCTATACTTTCTAGAAAATGCAGAAAATAGCCTCAGGCTAGAAAAATCTGCAAAAATTTCTGTTGGAACCGAAAGATAGCCATATTCAACAAAAAAATAAGAGTAGGCAAAATAAAGCCAATAAATCATATAATTTCATAACAGATACATATCTTCCACAAAAAGTAGAAATGTGCGCGAGGTCAGAAAAATCGGCAAGTTTGTTGGTACGGGGGGATCACCATCTTCAACTGAAAAATAAGAGAAGTCAAAATTTGGCTATAAAAATCATATCATTTAATAATAAGATCCATATCCTATAGAAAATATAAAAATACAATCGATCTTAGAAAAATTTGCAAAATGTCTGTTGGAATCGGGAGGTAACTGTCTTCAACAGTAAAATAAGTGGAGATAAAATTAGGCTATAAAATAATATATTTCAATACAAAAGATCCAAATCTTCCAGAAAATGCAGAAAATAGTTCTGAGCTCGAAAAAAATACGCAAAAATGTCCTTTGGAACTGCGAGATCGCCATCTTCAACTAAAAACATAATAGAATAGAAAATTAGGCCAAAAATCCTAGCATTTAAAAACGATCTAAAGATCTATATCTATCAGAAAATTTAGGAAATAGCCCTGAGCTCAAAATAATTAGCAAAAATATCTGTTGGAACCGGGAGAATGCCATCTTCAACTGAAAAATAAGAGAAGAGAAACTTAGGTTATAAAAATCATATCGTTTAATAAAACATACATATCCTCCAGAAAATATAGAAAATAATCCCGAGCTCAAAAAAATCTGCAACAATATCCGATGGAACCAGAAGATCGCCATCTATAACTAAAAATAAGAGAAGACAAAATTCGGATTTAAAAATCATATTATTTAATATAAAGATCCATATCTTACATAAAATGTAAAATATAGCGCTGGCCTCAAAAAAATCCGCAAAAATTTCTGTTGGAACAGGGAGATCGTTGACTTCAACTGAAAAAAAGAAAGAAAAAATTCGGTCAAAAAATCATTTCATTTAACAGAAAGATCCATATATTCCAGAAAGTATAGAAAATAGTCCGGAGCTCAGAGAAGTCCGTAAAATGTCCATTGGAGCCGGGAGATCGTCATATTTAACTGAAAAATAAGAGAAGATAAAATTATGCTACAAAAATTATATCATTTACTATAAAGATATATTTCTACTGAAAATGCAGAAAATAGCCCGAGCTTAGAAAAAAACCGCAAAAAAGTCAGTTGGAACCGAGAGATTGCCTTCTTCAACCGAAAATAGAAGAGAAGACAAAATTAGGCCAAAAAATTATATCATTTAAAAAATACATATCTTTCAGAAAATATAGAAAATAGACTCAACCTCAGAAAACCCAGTAAAAAGTCTGTTGGAACTTGGACTTCACCATCCTGAAAAATAAGCGATGACAAAATTAGTTTATAAAAATCATATCATATATAAAGATCCATATCCTATAGAAAATGTAGAAAATAACATGTAGCTCAAAATAATCCGCAAAAATGTCCGCTGGAACCAAGAAATCGACATCTTCAACGAAAAAATAAGAGCAGCCAAAATTAGGCAAAAGAATCATATCAAACAATCCATATCTTCCAAAAATGCAGAAAATATCCCCGAGCCCATAAGAATCCGCAAAAATTTCTGTTTGAACCGGGAGATGCCATCTTCAACTGAAAAATAAGAGAAGATAAATTGAGACGATAAAAATCAAATCATTTAATAAACAGACCATCTCTTTCATAAAATTTAGAAAATAGCTCCGAGCACATAAAAATCCGAAAAATGTCAGTTGGAACCGAGAATTCTCCATTTTCAATAGAAAAATATGCGAACACAAAATTAGAACCTAAAAATCATATCATTTAATATATAGACCCATATCTTCTATAAAATGTAGAAAATATCATCAAGCTCACAAAAATCTGCAAAAATATCCGTTAAAACATGGAGATTGCCATGTTATACAGAAAAATAAGAGAAGACAAAATTATGCTATAAAAATCATATCATTTAATATGAAGATCCATATCTTATAGAAAATGTAGAAAATAGCTCGGATCTCATAAAAATTTGCAAAAAACGTCAGTGGGAATCGGGAGATCGCTATCTTCAATGAAATAATAATAATAGAGAAAAACTTAAACCAAAAAGTTATATCATTTAATAAAATGATCCATATCTTCCAGAAAATATAGAAAATAGCACCGATCTCTTAAAAATAGGCAAAATGTCTGTTGGAACTGTAAGATCGCCATCTTCAACTTAAAAATAAGATAAGACAAAATTAGGCCAAAGATGATATCATTTAATAAAAAGATCCATATCTTCCAGAAAATTCAGAAAATAGCCCCGAGCTCAGAAAAATCGACATAATGACAGTTGGAAGCAAGAGATCGGAATTTTCAACTTAAAAATAAGAGAAAACAAAATTAGGCCAAAAATCATATCATTTAATAAAACTATTCATATCATTCAGATACTGTAGAAAATAGGACGAAGCTCAGAAAAATCCGCAAAATGTCCGATGGAACTGGGAGAACGTCATCTTCAACTGAAAAATAAGATAAGCAAAACTTAGGTTATAAAAATCATATCATTTAATAAAACGCTCTGTAACGTCTAGAAATTGAGAAAATAGCCTCGAGTTCAGAAATATCTGCAAAAATGTCTGTTGGAACAGGGAGATATCCATCTTCAATAGAAAAATAAGAGGACAAAATTAATGTAAAAAAATCATATCATTTAATATAAAGATAAATGTATTCCAGAAAATGTGGACAATAGCTTCGAACTCAGAACAATCTGCAAAAATATCTATTGGAACCGAGAGATCACACTATTCAACTTAAAAATAAGAGAAGACAAAATAGGCCAAAACCATATCATTTAATAAAACGATCCATATCTTCCAGAGAAGTTAGAAAATAGCCCGAAGCTCGGAAAATCCGCAAAAATATCCGTTGGAATCAGGAGATTGCCATCAGCTGAAAATTATGAAAAGACAAAATTAGGCCAAAACATATCATTTAATAAAAAGATCTTTATCTTCCAAAAAATGTTGAAAAATTTCTTCGAGCTTAGAAAAATCCCCCAAAATGTCTGTTGGAACCGGGAAATCGAGATATTCGACTTAAAAACTAGAGAAGCCAAAATTATGCCAAAAATCATATCGTTTAATAAAAAGAAACATATCTTCCAAAAAATGTAGGAATAGCCCCAAACTCAGAAAAATCCACAAAAATGTCTGTTGGAAACTAGAGATTGCATCTTCAACTAGAAAATAAGAAAAGACAAAATTAGGCCAAAATATCTTGTCATTTAATAAAACAATCCATATCTTCCAAAAATGTGGAAAATAGGCCGTAGCTCAGAAAAATCCGCAAAAATGTCCGTTGGAACCAGATGATCGCCATCTTCAACTGGAATTTAAGAGAAGACAAAATTAGGCAAAAACTAATATCGTTTAATAAAAAGATCGTCATCTTCAACTGGAAAAAAGAGAAGACAAATTTAGGATAGAAAAATAATATCAATTAATAAAAAGGATAATATCTTTCATAAAATGTATAAAATAGCACCAAGCTCAAAAATGATATATAAATATCTTTTCAGTTAAAGATGGTGATCTCCCAGTTACAACAGACATTTTTATAGATGAAGATGGTGATTTCCACGTTCTGAATTTTGTATTCTCTTATCTTTTAGTTGAAGATAGCGATTTCCCGGTTCCAACGGACATTTTTGGCCTAATTTTGTCCTCTTTAATATCATTTAATAAACGATCCATATATTCCTGAAAATATGGAAAATATCGCGGATCTCAGAAATATCCACAAAAATATCTGTTGGAACAGGAAGATCGCCAACTTCAACTAGAAATTAAGAGAAGACAAAATTAGGCCAAAAATCATATCATTTAATAAAACGTTCCATATCTTCTAGAAAATGTGGAAAATATCCCGGAGCTCAGAAAAATCCACAAAAATTTCCTTTGGGACAGAGAGAATGCCATCTTCAATGTAAATATAAGAGAAAATAAAATTAGGCCAAAAATCGTATCATTCTATATAAAGATCACAATCATCAACTAGAGAATAATAGAAAACAAACTTAGGTTATAAAAATCATATCATTGAATAAAAAGAACCATATCTTTGATAAAATGTAGAAAATGGAACGAACCTCAAAACATCCCGCAAAAATTCCAACAGATTACCATCTTCAACTTAAAGATAATAGAAGACATACTTAAGCATTAAAAATCATATCATTTAATGAAAAGATGTAAAGACAGTTAGAACCGTGCTCAGAAAATATGCAAAAATATCAGTTAGAACCGGGAGATCGCTATGTCAACTGAAAACAATGAGAGAAGACAAAATTAGGCAATTAAAATCAGTTCATTTAATATAAAGATTCTTATTTTCCATAAAATGTAGAAAATATCCCCGAGCTCAAAAAAACTACAAAAATATTCGTCGAAACCAGGAGAGGGCAAAATTTAACAAAAAACAAAGAAGACAAAATTAGGCCAAAATATCATATCATCTAATAAAACGATCGATATCTTCCAAATAATACAGAAGATAGCTCGGAGCTCAGAAAAATCCTCAAAAATATCCATGGGAACCAGGAGATCGCTATCATCAACGAAAAATTTAAGGGAATACAAAATTAGAAAAATCATATCATTTAATAAAATAATCGTTATCTTACAGAAAATACAGAAAATAGACCCGAGGTCAGAAAAATCGACAAATATTTACGTTGGAACTGCGAGATCGCCAACTTCAATTGAAAAATAAGAGAAGACAAAATTAGGATAGAAAAATCATATCATTTAATTAAAAGATCTATATTTTATAGAAAAAGTAGAAACTAGTCCCGAGCTCAGAAATATTAGCACAAATGTCCATAGGAACCGGGATATTACCATCTTCAACTGAAAAATAAGAGAAGACAAAATTAGCCTATAAAAATCATTTAATGTAATAAAAAGATCCATATCTTCGAGAAAATGTAGAAAATAGTCCTGAGCTCAGAAAAAACCGCAAAAAAGTCTGTTGGAATCGAGAGATCATCTTCAATGGGAAAATAAGAGAAGTCAAAATTAGGCCAAAATATCATATCATTTAATAAAACGATCCATGTCTTCCAAAAAATGTGGAAAATAGGCCGAAGCTTAGAAAAATCTGCAAAAATTTCCTTTGGAACCGGGAGATCGCATCTTCAATTGGAATATAAGAGAAGTCAAAATTATGCCAAAATATCATATCATTTAATAAAACGATCCATGTCTTCCAAAAAATGTGGAAAATAGGCCGGAGCTTAAAAATTCTGCAAAAATTTCCTTTGGAACCGGAAAAAAAAGAGAAGACACATCTTCAACTAGAAAATAATAGAAGACAAATTTAGGCTAGAAAAATCATATCATTTAATAAAAGATTCAAATATTTCATAAAATGTAGAAAAAATAGTACCAAGCTCAGAAAATGAAATTTAAAAATCTTTTCAATTGAAGATGGCGATATCTCGGTTACAATGGACATTTTTATAGATGAAGATGGTGATTTGCCGGTTCCAACAAACATTTTTGACCTAATTTTGTCTTCTCCGATATCAATTAATAAAACGATCCACATCTCCCAGAAAATGTGGAAAATAGCCCGGAGCTCCTAAATATATGCAAAAATGTCCGTTAGAATCGGGAGATCGTCAACTTCAACTGGAAAATAAGAGAAACCAAAATTAGTCCAAAAATTATATGATTTAATAAAACGATCCATATCTTCCAGAAAATGTGGACAATATCCCGGAGCTTGGACAAATCCACAATAATGTCCTTTGGGACCGAGAAAATGCCATCTTCAACTAAAATATAAGAGAAGAGAAAATTAGGCCAAAAAAATCATATCATTCAATATAAAGATCGCCATCTTCAATCGAAAAATAAGAGAAGACAAACATTGGTTATAAAAATCATATTATTTAATAAAAAGATCCATATTTTCCATAAAATGCAGAAAATAGCAATGACCTTAGAAAAATTCGCAAAATTGTCTGTTGGAACCGGGAGATCACCATCGTCAACTTAAAAATAATAGAAGACAAACTTAGGCAATAAAAATCATATTATTTAATAAAAAGATCATTATCTTTCATAAAATAAAGAAAATAGCACCGAGCTCAGAAAATCCGAAAAATGTCCGTTGGAACAGGGAGATAGCTATGTTCAGTTGAAAAATAGGAGAAGACAAATTTTGGCCATAAAAGTCATATCATTTAATATAAAGATTATTATTTTCCATAAAACTTAGAAAGTAACACCTAGCTCAGAAAAATCCGCAAAAATATCTGTTGGAACCGGGAGATCGCTAAATTTAACAAAAAAGACAAAATTCAAGCAAAAAATCATATCATTTACAAAAATGGTCGATATCTTCCAGATAATACAGAATAATAGCTTAGAGCTCAGAAAAATCTGCAAAAATATCCTTAGAAACTAGGAGATCGCCATCATCAACGAAAAATATGAGAAGATAAAATTAGGTCAAATATCATATCATTTAATAAAACGATCGATATCATTCAGAATATACAGAAAATAGTTTCGATGTCAGAAAAATATGCAAAAATGTCAGTTGGAACTGGGAGACCGCCATCTTTAAGTGAAAATAAGAGAAGACAAAATTAGGCCATAAAATCATATCATTTAAAAAAAGATCCACATCTTCTAGAAAATGTAGAAAATAACCACAATCTCAGAAAAATCGGCAAAAATATCCATTGGAACCGCAAGATCGCCATATTCAACTTAAAAATAAGAGTAGACAAAATTAAGCCAAAAAATCGTACCATTTTATAAAAAATAGATGTACGCCCGAGGTCAGGAAAATTCGCAAAAATTGTCCGTTCGGACGGGGAGGTCGCCATCTTCAACTGAAAATATGAGAAGACAAAATTAGGTTATTAAAATCATATCATTTAACAAAAATATACATATCCTATAGAAAATTTAAAAATACACTCGATCTCAGAAAAATCTGCAAAAATGTCTGTCGGAACCGGGAGGTCGCCATCTTCAACCGAAAAATAAGAGGAGACAAAATTAGGCTATAAAAATAAATATTTCAGTACAAAAGATCCATAACTTCCAGAAAATAGTGAAAATAGTCCCAAGCTTAGAAAATATCACTACTACAAAAAAAACGCTTGCATAGCGCTTTTTTTTACACTTGGATAGCGCTTTTAAGCGCTATCCAAGCTACCGCTATGGTAGCTTGGATAGCGTTTTTATAAGCGCTATCGTAGTAGTTTACTAAGATAGCGCTTATAAAAGCGCTATCCAAGCTACCGCTATGGTAGCTTGGATAGCGCTTTTTAAGCGCTATCTAAGTGGTTTACTAAGATAGTGCTTTACTACCTTAGCGCTTTTGGAAGCGCTATTCAAGATTACTCGAGAATTTTTGATATTTATCTTGCATAGCGCTTTGTAATGTTTGGACTGGCCGTGGCTAATAAGCATTAGCCACGGACTGACCGTGGCTAATGAATATTAGCCACGGACTGACCGTGGCTAATACGCATTAGCCACGGACTGGCCGTGGCTAATGTTTAATTGTTTTTTAAAAAAAAATAGAAAATCAAATTTTTTTGCTTGCTGATTCAAGCTAACATTCTTGTTCTTGCATGTTCTTTTGAAACAGAGAAAAGATAAACAATGACAATGACAAGAAGATAAAGTTTGAATTTAATAGTTCGCCCAATTAGCATAGTGGCTTACATTTAGGGGTTACTTCATATGAAATGCAAGTCCCAGTTCGAACATCAACATCTGATGCATTGATTTCCTTTACCTGGGTTCAAATATTTCTATATGGTACATATTTAGGATTCCTAATCTCCTGACCTTGGCTCCCACCATATCCTTAGTCATCATAAAAAGAAGTTGAAAGGTTGCCCATAACAGCAAATTGCATGCTCTCCGATGGCTTCCAATGGCGTTTCCGCTGGTTTATAAACTAGATGTTTATCTGCTTCTGATCTAATCTTGTCGCGTCTGCCAACGCGATCTTGTCCGCTTCCTGGATCAGTAGCGTACATAGAAAAGTAGTCAGCGGATCATATGTTTTTCAAACTTGATTAGTTTAGTTGTCTGGCATACATTGATTAATTCCCAACTGAAAGAAGCAAAGTAATGTGGAAAATACTAACAATGCAAGAATGAGATTGTCCAATGTAGGAATACATACGGTTGGATAGGGCCATTTATAGTGAGAATTCCACCATTCGAGCAGCATTTGTCGAGCCTCCTTTGGAAGCTTTCCCTTCTTTTTCTTCTTTGAGAACTCCTGCTTCAAGCTACTCAAGTAACCGCTGCATTTGCGGAGCAGCCTGTCCTTCAGATCTTTGCTCTCCCCTCTAAGATGACATCCTTGCGTTTCATTTTCTCCCCCGCTAACTTCCTCCGACGACGATCCTGCAGCCTCACTGCATCCTCCGCCTTAGCATTCCATCCAACGATCGTAGAACATGGTCGAAACTGAGCAAACAATATGCAAGCCGAGGCCGACTGAAAACATATTTGGCCTGGAGGGAAAGAAACAAGAGCATCAACACAAAAGCTAGACATAATGTTGTTCAGGAGTTGGATATTCAGCATCAGCATCAACATTTAACGTGC
>JAULAV010008999.1:0-18797 GCA_030789695.1 Scilla litardierei
TCATTCTCTAAACTCAATTGTGTGTGACGTGTAACTAGATCACTATTATCCTTAGGATGTGTTTGATCTAGTTGAGATTTGAGAGAATTCGCCTCATCTCTCAATGTGACATTTTGAGAAGCTAAGTTTGCTTTCTCAAGAGTTAAAGTATCAACAATGGTGTCATTGTTGATAATGTATGGAATGGATGACTTGCTAATATTCAATTTCTTTAAGCTAGAATACTTAAGCATTAAAGATTGGTATTTAGCAAATAGTTCTTCATTAGCTATACGAAGGTCATCCATTGTTACCTCGGTGTCGTCCATGTCGGAATCACTCTCATCGGAGAGTGGGTCTTCTAGGGCCATGAAACACATGTGGGCGCTCTCACCCTTTTCATCATCGGAATCGCTTGATGAGTCATCACTTGAGTCGTCGAAGGTACCTACGAGTCCTTTCTTCTTGTCTCTCTTGTTCTTATCGGACTTGTGGTGCTTCGGTGCCTTCCACTTCTCTTTATTGTTTAGCATTGGGCAATCCCTCTTGATGTGCCCTGTCTTATTACACTTATAGCAAAGAGAGGAAGTAGCATTAGTAGATTCAAAACGTTTGTTGGAGGGAAATTTACCTTGGTGAAAGAAGCATTGGAACTTCTTCGCCATTTGGACCATTTCACCCAAATCCATCTCGTTCTCGGATTCATCACTATCGGAAGATGATGAATTGGCGTTGAATGCCAATCTTTCTTCTTGGCCTCCGAAGGATTCATCATTGCTCGAATATTTAATCGGTTCTCTCGTCTTACCTCATAAGACATGAGAGTCCCGATAAGATTCACCACGATGTAGTTCTTCAAGTCATTGACCTCCTCAATGGAGATTGCTCTTCTTTCCCATTTGGAGGTCATTCCTATGATGATCTTCCTTACCTTTTCAGGTTCGGTGTATATTGGCCAAGGGCTTCCAATTCATTCGTGATGTCGGTAAAGCGTCCGTACATCGATGCAATGGTCTCATTATCCTGCATATGAAATGAATCGAAGTTTTGCACGACAACATATAACTTTGAAAGTTTTACCTTATTCGTTCCATCGTGGGTAACGATGAGATGGTTCCAAATTTGATATGCACTCTTACATGTGCATATCTTGTTGAACTCATTCGGGTCCAACGCACAATGAAGAATGTTCATTGCCTTAGCGTTGTTGACCTCGACGGTTTTCTCGGAAGACGTCCATTTGTCGAAATCTACTTCGGTGGGTTCGACGTACTCCTTGTGGAGGCTTCTCCAAAGAGAAGCACTCCTAAGGAACGTCTCCATCCTACACTTCCAATAACTAAAATTAGTACCATTGAAACGTGGAGGACGTACCGTAGATTGACCTTCAAAAAGTGTGGACACTCCATCACGATCGTGATTGTTGTACGAAGGCGGCGGAGGTACGTTGTTGTTGTTGGACGCCATAGATATAACCTTGCACTCTGATACCAATTGTAAGGACCATATCTATGGGGAAAACACTAGAAGGGGGGTTGAATAGTGTTTATGCGAATTTAAAAGGAATTTACGCCAAATAAAATGCAATCCAACAAATAGTGCGGAATAGAAAAACAACCCAAAATGAAACACACACAAACGCAGAGATGTTTCAAGGGTTCGGATTACCCAAGTCAACTCCCGGCTTGTACCCGGTAATCCTAGGTCCCTACCACCCGGATACCACCAGATACTCAAGTTAGAACCATAACTTGAGGTTTCCTTAAACCCCCTTGTAGCAACCCTACAAGTGCAATCGAATACAATCGATGTCCTTGACTCCCACAACCAGGGAGCAAGCAAAACCACTCTCACAACCGAGAGCACAAACTCAAATAACGAAAGTTATGAAATAATGAAAACAACACTTACAATCACCTATGCCTTGAAGTAGAACTTGAAGGAGGAGTGTGATGTGTGTTGAAGAACTCTCTTGGAAGAGAGGAGAAGCCCTTTCTCTTGACTGCACCAATTGCCTAGATGATAACTCTTTGGTTCTATGTTGGAGAGCAAGAGATCAAGATTTGAAAATACTTAGGGCTTTGGATTTGAGAGTTTTGATCTTTGGAAATGAAAGCTAGAGAGATTTTGCAATGAATGAGTCAGTCACCTTCCAATGGAACAGTAGAAGCTCTATTTATAGTTTTCTCAAATCCACAAAACAGTTTAGGCAAAAACCCAATTGGAATCTGTGAGAAAATCTCAACGGATAGAATCTGAACTCGCGACAGTCGACTGTTGAACAATCCACAGTCGACTGTTGCACAGTCAGCAAGGGTAGGTGAGACTTCATAACGGTAACTTACCACGTGGACAGTCGACTGATGAAGCAAAGACAATCGGCTGTTAAACCAACATGCGACTGTAATTTCTCCTACAAGCGACTGGCCGAGAAATGGGTAAGTTAGATTAATACTGGAAATCTCACAAGTAACAGGACAGACAACTGAAGTAAGGAACACAGTCGACTGTTAATCAGAATAGGCGACTGTAAATCCTTAAACAGATGACTGTCAAAAGCCTGAGAAATTTCCAGAGAGCTGAGTCAAAGAAATGACTCACAGACAGACGACTGTTGCAGCATAGACAGTCGACTGATCCAAGAGACAGTCGACTGTATATACAGCATTAGTCGACTGGCCGTAAAAGTCATATCAACCAGAGTTTGGGCAAAGGATAGACAGGCGCTGATTCGCAAAACACATTCGACTGTCACTTGGACAGTCGCCTGTGAATCGTTCATCAGTAGCCTGTGCGAAATAATCAGAGAAGGCCCAAAACTATATTGTAATAGTCTATGCATAACAGGCGACTGTAGAACAAAACACAATCGACTGTTTTTGAGACAGGCGACTGTAAAATGTTCACCAGTCGACTGTTATAAACTATCCTAGCACAATCAATAAAGAAATGAATTGGGGTCAAAGGACAATTGATCTACTGATGTCATATGGCTAAATGTAGATGTGTGTGAGTGCTCCATCAATGTTCTACTTCTAAGCTACATGCTAGAAGAGATAAAAGAAAATTATATTGACAAATAATCTCTTTTTTCCGTCGTATGAGCTTGAAGTCTTCACGGAGCTTCAATCATCATCTACGATCATCCAATTCATGTCATTTGCCTTCAATGAAGTTTGTGAGTCATCCATTGCTAGTAGATCTCCATAATTAGCTTAGGCAATGGATTAACTGCAAAATAGGGGATTAGTCACAAGTATTTATGTTTGCTCATCATTAACACCAAGTAGGGAGAAGTCCAATACTCAACATAGATTCATAGGAAATCTGCAAGCCTGAAGCTTGGTCAGATAAGGGGGAGTCAATTGCAGAGTTGTACTCTTTTCCCTTGGCTATTGGTTTTTTCCCACAGGGTTTTCCATAGTCAAGGTTTTGACGAGGCAACCTCGTTGACTCTGGATCCTGAAGTATCCACCCTTAGACACATCTCTAAATCAGGGGAAGTTATGGATACACTGTTCTTTATTTAATAAGGCAGTTATCCTAACTCGGATCCTGAAGAATCCACCTCTTATTCAATGTTGGTTGGATAAGGACAAGTGTTTTGAATAGGCACATGAGGCCCATTGGGTATCTGGCCCATCATTGAAAGCTATATATATGATGGTAAGGGGGCTCTTAACCCCTTACACATATTACTCTACTTTTCCCTTCACAGCAATCATTTAATAAAAAGATCCATATCCTCCCAAAAATGCAGAAAATAGCTCCGAGCTCAAAAAAATCGGCAAAATGTCAGTTGGAATAGGGAGATCGAAAATTTCAACTTAAAAACAAGAGAAAACAAAATTAGGCCAAAAAATCATATCATTTAATAAAACTATTCATATCTTCCAGATAATGTAGAAAATAGGCCAAAGCTTAGAAAAATCCGCAAAAATGTCCAATGGAATCGAGAGATCGTCATCTTCAACTGAAAAATAAGATAAGCGAAACTTAGGCTATAAAAATCATATCATTTAATAAAAAGCTCCATATCATCCAGAAAATGTAGCAAATAGCCTCGAGCTCAGAAAAATCCAAAAAAATGTTAGTTTGAACAGGGAGATCGCACTCTTCAACTTAAAAATAAGAGAAGACAAAATTGGGCCAAAAATCAAATCATTTAATAAAATGATTCATATCTTCCAAAAAATTTGGAAAATAGGCCAGAGCTCGGAAAAACTGCAAAAATGTCTGTTGGAACCGGAAGATCGCTATCTTCAACAAAAAAATAAGAGAAGATGAAATTAAACCAAAAAATTATATCATTTAATAAAACTATCCATATCTTCAAGAAAATGGAGAAAAATTGGCTGTTGGAATAGTGAGATCACCATCTTCAACTTAAAAATAAAAGAGGACAAATTTAGGCCAACGATGATTTCATTTAATAAAAAGATCTATATCTTCCAGAAAATGAAGAAAATAGCCCCGAGCTCAGAAAAATCGGCAAAATGTCAGTTGGACCCGGGAGATCGGAATTTTCAACTTAAAAATACTAGAAAACTATTCATATCTTCTAGATAATGTAGAAAATAGGCCGGAGCTCAGAAAAATCCCCAAAATGTCCAATGGAACCGGGATATCATCATCTTCAACTTAAAAGAAAGATAATCAAAACTTCGCTAATAAAAATCATACCATTTAATAAAAAGCTCCATATCATCCAGAAAATGTTAAAATTAGCCTCGAGCTCAGAAAAATCTGCAAAATTTCTGTTGGACCGAGGCGATCACAATCTTCAATTGAAAAATAAGAGAAGACAAAATTAGGGTATGAAAATCATATCATTTAATAAGTCTTCCAGAAATCATATCATATCATCAAAATTAGGCCAAAATATCTTATCATTTAATAAAATGACCGTTATCTTCCAAATAATAAAGAAAATAGACTAGAGTAAAGAAAAATCCTCAAAAATATCCGTGGAAACAGGGAGATTTCCATATCAATGAAAAATCTAAGAGAGGACAAAATTAGACAAAAAATCATAGCATTTAATAAAACGATAGTTATCTACCAGAAAATACAGAAAATGGCCACGTGGTCAGAAAAATCCGCAAAAATTTCCGTTGAAATCGGGAAACCGGAATCTTCAAGTGAAAAATAAGAGAAGACAAACGTAGCCTATAAAAATCATATCATTTAATAAAAAGATCCATATCTACAATAAATTGTAGAAAATAGCCTCGAGTTCAGAAAAATCCGCAAAAATTTCTGTTTGAACCGGGAGATTGCCATCATCAATTGAAAAAGAAGCGAAGAGAAAATTAGGCTTAAAAATCATATCATTTAATAAAAAGATTCATATCTTACAGAAATGAAGAAAATAGTCCCGAGCTCAGAAATATCGGCCAAAAATGTCCGTTGGAACCGGGATATCGCCATCTTCAACTTAAAAAGAAGAGAATACAAAATAAGGCTACAAAAATACTATTATATAATAAAAAGATCTATATCTTCCAGAAATGTAGAAAATAATCTAGAGCTCAGAAAAACCTACAAAAATGTCCGTTGGAATCGGGACATCGCAATCTTCAATTTGAAAATAAGAGAAGACAAAATTAGGCCAAAATATCATATCATTTAATAAAACGATCCATAGCTTCCAAAATGTGGAAAATTGGCTGGAGCTCGAAAAAATCTGCAAAAAATGTCTGTTGGAACCTGGAGATCGCCAACTTCAAGTGGAAAGTAAGAGAAGACAAAATTAGGCCAAAAATCATATCATTTTATAAAAGTGGAAAATATCCCTGAGCTCAGAAAAATCTGCAAAAATTTCCTTTGGTACCCAGAGAATGCCATCTTCAACTTAAACAAATAAGAAGACAAAATTTTGGCAAAATTCAAATCATTCAATAAAGGTCCACATCTTCAACTGGAAAATGAAAGAAAAGAAATTTGGATTATAAAAATCATATCATTTAATAAAAAGATCCATATCTTCCATAAATGTAGAAAATAGCCCGGAGCTCAAACGAATCTGCAAAAATATCCGTTGGAACTGGGAGATCGTCATCTTCAACTTAAAAATAATAGAAGATAAACTTAAGCTATTAAAATCATATCATTTAATAAATAGATCCATATCTTCCATAAAATAAAGAAAATAACATCGAGCTCAGAAAATTCGAAAAAATATCCGTTGGAACCGGGAGATCGCCATGTTCAACTGAAAACTAAGAGAAAGGCGAGCTCAGAAAAATAAAGATCCATATCTTACAGAAAATGTAAAATATAGCGCCGAGCATAGAAAAACTGCAAAAATATCTATTGGAACCGAGAGATCGTCGTCTTCAACTGAAAAAAGGAAAGACAAAATTAAGCCAAAAAATCATATCATTTATCAAAAAGATCCATACTTCAAGAAAATATAGAAAATAGTCCATAGCACAGAGAATCTGCAAAATGTCTGTTGGAACCGGGAGATCATCATATTCAACTGAAAAATAAGAGAAGATAAAATTAGGCAATAAAATCATATAATTTAATATAAAGAACCATATTTTACAGAAAATGAAGAAAATAGCCCCAAGCCTAGAGAAACCTAAAAAAGTCTGTTGGAGCCGAGAGATCGCCTTCTTCAATCGAAAAAAGAAGAGAAGACAAAATTAGGCCAAAAAAGATAGCACTTAATAAAAAATACATATCTTTCAGAAAATATAGAAAATAGAATCGGGCTTAGAAAAATCCTCAAAAAAGTCCGTTGGAACCTGGAGATCGTATCCTTGAATAAAAAATAAGTGATGACAAAATTAGGTTATAAAAATCATATCATTTATTAAGATCCATATCCTACAGAAAATGTAGAAAATAGCACGTAGCTCAAAAAACCCGCAAAAATGTCCGTTGGAACAGAGAGATCAACATCTTCAGCGGAAAAAAATCACAGAAGCCAAAATTTGGCATAAAATCATATCAAACGATCCATATCTTTCAGAAAATGAAGAAAATAGCCACAAGCTCATAAAAATTTGTAAAAATTTCTGTTTGAACTGGGAGACGCCATCTTCAACTGAAAAATAAAAGAAGATAACCTGAGACGATAAAAATCATATCTTTTAATAAAAATATCCAATCTTCCATAAAATTTAGATAATAGCACCGAGCACATAAAATTTCGAAAAAATGTCTGTTGGAACCGAGAGATCGCCATTTCAATAGATAAATAAGAGAAGACAAAATTAGAACCTCAAAATCACATCATTTAATATTTTTGACCCATATCTTCCACAAAATGTAGAAAATAGCACTAAGCTCAGAAAAATCGCTATCTTCAACAAAAAATAAGAGAAGGCAAAATTAAACCAAAAAATTATATCATTTAATAAAATGATCCAAATCTTCCAGAAAATGCAGAAAATAGCACCAATCTCAGAAAAATCGACAAAATGTCAGTTGGAACAGTGAGATCGCCATCTTCAACTTAGAAAAATAAGAGAAGACAAAATTAGGCCAAAGATGATATCATTTAATAAAAAGGTCCAGATCTTCTAGAAAATGCAAAAAATAGCATCGAGCTCAGAAAATCTGGAAAATGTCGGTTGGAACCGAGAGATCAGAATTTTCAACTTTAAAAAAAAAGAGAAAACAAAAGTAGGCCAAAAAATCATATCATTTAATAAAACTATTGACATCTTCCAGATAATGTAGAAAATAGGCCAGAGCTCAAAAAAATAAGATAAGCGAAATTTAGGTTATAAAAATCATAAAAAGCTACATATCGCCCAAAATTTAGAAAATAGCCTCAAGCTCAAAAAAATCTGCAAAAATGTATGTTGGAACGAGGAGATCGCATTCTTCAATAAAAAATAAGAGAAGTCAAAATAAGGGTAAGTAAATCATATCATTTTATATAAAGATATATGTC
The DNA here is from genome assembly GCA_030789695.1 of Scilla litardierei. Taxonomy (NCBI): domain Eukaryota; kingdom Viridiplantae; phylum Streptophyta; class Magnoliopsida; order Asparagales; family Asparagaceae; genus Scilla; species Scilla litardierei. Next base: position 7,892 of record JAULAV010008999.1, read on the forward strand.
TTCCAGTAAATGTAGAAATAGCACAGAACTCAAAGAAATCTGCAAAAATATCTGTTAGAACCTAGAGATTGCACTCTTTAACATAAAAATAAGAGAGGGCAAAATTAGGCCAAAAAATCATATCATTTAGTAAAACAATCCATATCTTCCAAAAATTTAGGAAATAGCTCGGAGCTAAGAAAATCCGCAAAAATGTCGGTTGGAACCGGGGGATCGCCATCAACTGAAAACTAAGAAAAGTCAAAATTAGGCCAAAAATCATATCATTTAATAAAAAGGTCCATATCTTCCAAAAATGTAGAAAAATTACCATAATGTAAGAAAAATCCACCAAAATGTCCATTGGAACTGGGAAATCGACATATTCAACTAAGAAACAGGAGAAGACAAAATTAGGCCAAAAAATCATATAGTTAATAAAAAGAAACATATCTTCCAGAAAATGTAGAAATATCCCCAAACTAAAAAAATCTGCAAAAATGTCCGTAGAAAACTGGAGATCTCCATCTCCAACTAGAAAACAAGAAAAGAAAAAATTAGGCGAAAACATCATATCCTTTAAAAAAACAATCCATATCTTCCAAAAATATGGAAAATAGGCCGACGCTCAGAAATCCGCAAAAAATGTTTGTTGGAATCGGATGATCACCATCTTCAACTAGAATATAAGAGAAGACAAAATTAAGCCAAAAATCATATCATTTAATAAAATGATCGTCATCTTCAACTGGAAAATAAGAGAAGACAAATTTAGGTCAAAATTCATAACATTTAATAAAACGATCGACATGTTCCAGAAAATATAGGAAATAGCCCCGAGTTCAGAAAATCCGCAAAAATGTCTGTTGGAACTGGGAGACTGACATTTCAAGTGAAAAATAAGAGAAGATAAACGTAGGCTATAAAAATCATATCATTTAAAAAATATCTATATCGACAATAAAACGCAGAAAATAGCGTCGAGGTCAGAAAAATTCGCAAAATTTCCGTTAGAACCAGGAGATTGCCATCTTCAATTGAAAAATAAGAGAAGACAAAATTAGAATCGAAAAATAATATCATTTAATAAAAATCTCTATATCTTACAGAAAATGTGGAAACTAGTCTCGAGAATATCGACATTTAATAAAAATCATATCATTTAATCAAAAGACCGTTATCTTCAACTGGAAAATAAGAGAAGACAAATTTAGGATAGAAAAATCATATTAATTAATAAAAAGATACATATCTTTCATAAAATGTATAAAATAGCACCAAAAATTTGTTCAATTGAAGATGGCGATATCCCGGTTATAACGGACATTTTTTATAAATAAAGATGGCAATTTCCATGTTTCGAATTTTGTCTTCTCTAATCTTTCAATTGAAGATGGCAATTTCCTGGTTCAAACGGGCATTTTTGACCTAAATTTGTCTTCTTTAATATCATTTAATAAAACGATCTATATATTCCAGAAAATATGAAAAATATCCCGGAGCTCAGAAATATCCACAAAAATGTTCATTGGAACCGGAAGATCGCCAACTACTCCTAGAAATTAAGAGAAGACAAAATTCGGCCAAAAAATCATATCATTTAATAAAACGTTTCATAGCTTCCAGAAAATGTGGAAAATAGCCCGGAGCTCAGAAAAATCTGCAAAAAGTCTGTTGGAATCGGGATCGCCATCTTCAACTGAAAAATAATTAAAGACAAACTTAAGCTATAAAAATCATATCATTTAATAAAAAGCATATCTTCCATAAAATAAAGAAAATAGCACAGTACCCAGAAAATCAGCAAAAATGTTAGTAGAACCGGGAGATCTCTATGTTCAACTAAAAAATAAGAGAAGACAAAATTAGGCAATAAAAATCATATCATTTAATATAAAGATTCTTATTTTCCATAAAATGTAGAAAATATCCAGAGCTAATAAAAACCTACAAAAATATCCGTCAACCATGAGATCGCTAAATTTAACAAAAAAAGAGAAGATAAAATTCGGCCAAAAAATCATATCATTTAATAAAACGATTGACATCATCCATATAATACAAAAAATAGGCCTTAGCTTAGAAAAATCCGCAAAAATATTTGTTGGTTCCGGGTGTTCGCCATCATCAATGAAAAAAAAGAGAAGACAAAATTAGGTAAAAAATGATTACATTTAATAAAACAATCGATATCTTCCAGAAAATACAGAAAATAGCCCAGAGTTCAAAAACAATCTGATAAAAATATCCGTTGGAACTGGGTGACATCCATCTTCAAGTGAAAAATAAGAGAAGATAAACGTAGGCTATAAAATTCATATCAATTTAAAAAAATCCATATCGACAATAAAACACAGAAAATAGCACCGAAGACAGAAAAATTTGCAAAAATTTTCGTTGGAACCTGGAGATCGCCATCTTCAATTGTAAAATAAGAGAAAACACAATTAGAATAGAAAAATCAATTCATTTAATAAAAAGATCTATGAAAATGTAGAAACTAGTTTCGAGCTCAGAAATATCGGCAAAAATGTCTGTTGGACCCGGGATATTGCCATCTTCAACTGAAAAATAAGAGAAGACAAAATTGGCTTAAAATAATATAATGTAATAAAACATCCGTATCCTCGAGAAAATGTAGAAAATAGCCCCGAGCTCAGAAAAATCCGCAAAAATGTTCGTTAGAACTGGAAGATCGCCATCTTCAACTGGAAAGTAAGAGGAGACAAAATTATGCCAAAATATCGTATCATTTAATAAAACGATCAATGTCTTTCAAAAAATGTAGAAAATATGCCGGATTTCATAAAAATCCGCAAAAATTTCCATTGAAACCAGGAGATCGCCATCTTCAATTGGAAAATAAGGGAAGATAAATTTAGGCTAGAAAAATCATATCATTCAACAAAAATATCATATCTTTCATAAATTATAGAAATTAGCACCAAGCTCAAAAAATGATATACAAAAAGCTTTTTGGTTGAAGATGGCGACATCCCTATTAGAATGGACATTTATATAGATGAAGATTGTGATTTCATGTTTTCGAATTTTGTACTCTCTTATATTTCTGTTGAAGATGGCAATTTTCCGGTTTTTTGGCCTAATTTTGTTTTCTTCAATATCATTTAATAAATTGATCCATATCTTCTGTAAAATTTGGAAAAAGCCTGGATCTCAGAAATATCTGCAAAAAAGGCCGTTGGAACCGAAAGATCGCTAACTTCAACTGGAAAAATAAGTGAAGACAAAATTAGTCCAAAAAATCATCTCATTTAATAAAACGATGCATATTTTCTAGAAAATGTGGACAATAGCCCGGAGCTTAGAATAATCCGATAAAACGTCCTTTGGGACTGAGAGAATACCATCTTCAACTAAAATATGAGAGATGACAAAATTTGGCCAAAAAAACATAAAACTCAATATAAAGATCGCCATCTTCAATTAGGAAAATAAGAGAAGACAAACTTTGGTTATGAAAATCATATAATTTAATAAAAAGATAATATCTTACATAAAATATAGAAAATGGCCCTGAGCTCAGAAAAATCCACAAAAATATAAGTTGGAACACCGTGAGATCGCATATTCAACTTAAAAATAATAGAAAATAAACTTACGCAATAAAAATCATATCATTTAATAAAAAGATCCATAAGCTCAGAAAATCCGAAATAATGTCTGTTGGAACCGGGAGATAGCTGTGTTCAATTGAAAAATAAGAGAAGACAAAATTTGGCAATAAAAATCATATCAATTATTATAAAGATTTTATTTTTCATAAAATGTAGAAGATATCCCCGAGCTTAGAAAAAACCGCAAAAATATCTGTCGAAACAGGGAGATCGCTAAATTTAACAAAGAAGAAAATAAAATTCGGCCAAAAATCATATCATTTAATAAACCAGTCAATATCTTCCAGATAATATAGAAAATAGCACAGAGCTCAGAAAAAATTAGCAAAACTATTCGTTTGAACCGAGAGATCGCTAAATTTAATAAAAAAAAGAAAACAAATTTTGGCCAAAAAATTTCATTTAATAAAATGGTCGCTATCTTCCAGATAATACAGAAAATAGCACAGATCTCAGAAAAATGCGCAAAAATATCTGTTGGAACCGGGAGATTGCCATCATCAAAGAATAATATGTGAAGATAAAATTGGCCAAAAATCCTATCATTTAATAAAACAACCGATATTTTTTCAGAAAATACAGAAAACATCCCCTAGGTCAGAAAAATTCGCAAAAAATGTCTGTTGGAACTGGGAGACCGCCATCTTCAAGTGAAAATAAGAGAAGACAAAATTAGGGTAGAAAAATCATATCAGTTAATAAAAAGATCCATACTTTCTAGAAAATGTAGAAAATAGACCCAAGCTGAGAAAAATTCGCAAAAATTTGCGTTGGAACTGAAAGATAGCCATATTTAACGGAAAAATAAGAGCAGACAAAATTAAGCCAAAAAATCATATCATTTAATTAAAATATACCTATCTTCCACAAAAAAATAGAAATAGGCCCAAGTTCAGAAAATCCGCAACAAAGTCGTTTGGTACGGGAAGATCGCCATCTTCAACTGAAAAATAAGAGAAGACAAAATTAGACTATAAGAATCATATCATTTAATAATAAGATCCATATCCTATAGAAAATGTAAAAATACATTCAATCTCAGAAAAATCTGCAAAAATATCCTTTGGAACATGGAGGTCGCCATATTCCACTAAAAATAAGAGGATACAAAATTAGGCTATAAAAATATTATATTTCGATACGAAAGATCCAAATCTTCCAGTAAATGCAGAAAATAGTTCATATCTCAGGAAAAATACGCAATAATGTCCATTGGAACCAGGAGATCACCATCTTCAACTGAAAAATAAGAGAATCCAAAATTAGGCCAAAAATCCTATCATTTAATAAAAAGATCAATATCTTTAAGAAAATTTAGGCAATAGCCTCGAGCTCAGAAAAAATCAGCAAAAATATCTGTTGGAACCGGGAGATCGCCATCTTCAACTAAAAAAATAAGAGAAGAGAAACTTAGGTTATAAAAATCATATCATTTCATAAACATCCATATCTTCAAGAAACTGCAGAAAATAATCCCGAGCTCAGAAAAACTGCAATAATATCCGATGGAACCGGTAGATCACCATCTACAACTGAAAAAATAAGAGAAGACAAAATTAGGATTTAAAAATCATATCATTTAATATAAAGATCAAAATCTTTCAGAAAATGTAAAATAGAGCGCTGAGCTCAGAAAAATCCGCAAAAATGCCCCGTTGGAACTGTGAGATCGCGTCTTCAACTAAAAAAGGAAATACAAAATTAGGCCAAAAAATATAACATTTAACAAAAGATCCATATCTTCCTGAAAATATAGAAAATAGTCTGGAGCTCAGAGAAGTCTTCCAAATGTTCGTTGGAACTGGGAGATCGTCATATTTAATTGAAAAATAAAAGAAGATAAAATTAGGCTATAAAAATCATATCATTTAATATAAAGATCTATATCTTACAAAAATGTAGAAAATAGTCCCGAGCTTAGAAAAATCCGCAAAAAAGTCTGTTTGAACCAGGAGATTGCCTTCTTCAACAGAAAAAGAAGAGAAGACAAAATTAGGCTAAAAATCATATCATTTAATAAAAAAATACATATCTTTCAGAAAATGTAGAAAATAGACACGAGCTCAGAAAAATCTGCAAAAAAGTCCGTAGGAACCTGGAGGTCGCCATCCTCAAATGAAAAATAAGTGATGCCAAAATTAGGTTATAAAAAGCTTATCATTCATAAAGATCTATATCCTACAAGAAATTTAGAAAATAGCTCGTAGCTCAAAAATCCACAAAAATGTCCGTTGGAACCAAGAGATCGCCATCTTCAATGAAAAAAAATAAGAGAAGCCAAAATTTGCCAAACCGTCATATCAAACGATCCGTATCTTCCAGAAATGCAGAAAATAGCCCCGAGCTCATAAAAAGTTGCAGATATTTCTGTTTGAACTGAGAGACACCATCTTCAACTAAAAATAAGAGAAGATAAACTGTGACGATAAAAATCATATCATTTAATAAAAAGATCCATATCTTTCGTAAAATTTAGAAAATAGCACCTAGCACTGAAAAATCCGAAAACATGTTCGTTAAACTGAGAGATCACCATTTTCAATAGAAAAATAAGAGAAGAAACAATTAGAACCTAAAAATCATTTCATTTAGACCCATAACTTCCATAAAATGTATAAAATAGCGCCAAGCTCACAAAAATCCGCAAAAATGTCTGTTGGAATCGAGAGATTTCCGTGTTACACTAAAAAAAATAAGCGAAGACATAATTATGTTATAAAAATCAAATCATTAAATTTAAAAATCCTTATCTTACAGAAAATGTAGAAAATAGCCCAGCGCTCATAAAAATCCGTAAAAATATCCGTTGGAACCGGGAGATCGCTATCTTCAACGAAAAAGTAAGAGAAGACAAAACTAAACCAAAAAAATAATACCATTTAATAAAACAATACATATCTTCCAAAAACACAGAAAATAGCCACGATCACAGAAAAATAGGCAAAATGTCAGTTAGAACCGTGAGATCGATATCTTCAATAAAAAGATCGATATCTTCAATAAAAAGATCGATATCTTCCAGAAAATGTAGAAAATAGCCCTGAGCTTAGAAAAATCGACAAAATGTCAGCTGGAAATGGGAGATTGAAATTTTCAACTTAAAAATAGGAGAAAAAATCAGGCCAAAAATCATAAGATTTAAAAAACGATCAATATCTTGAGAAAATGGCCTCCAGTTCAGAAAAATCCGCAAAAATGTCATTGGAACTGGGAGACCGACATCTTCAAGTGAAAAATAAGAGAAGATAAACGTAGACTATAAAAATCATATCATTTAAAAAATATCCATATCGACAATAAAACACAGAAAATAGCATCGAGGTCAGAAAAATTCGCAAAAATTTCCGTTGGAACATGGAGATTGCCATTTTCAATTGAAAAATAAGAGAAGACAAAATTAGGATAGAAAAATCATATCATTTAATAAAAAGATCTATATCTTACGGAAAATGTAGAAAATAGTCTTAAGCTCAGAAATACACGCAAAAATGTCCGTTGGAACAGGGATATTGCCATCTTCAATTGAAAAATAAGAGAATCAAAATTAGGCTACAAAAATCAAATAATGTTATAAAAAGATCCATATTTTCTAGAAAATTTAGAAAATAGCACGGAGCATAGAAAAATCCGTAAAAATATCCGTTGGGACCAGAAGATCACCATCTTCAACTGGTAAATAAGAGGCTATTTCTACAGATAATTCTACGGATAGTAAAAAGATCCATATTTTCAAGAAAATTTAGAAAATAGCTCCGAGCACAGATAAATCTGCAAAAATATTCGTTGGAACCGAGAGATCGCCATCTTCAATTGGAAAATAATAGAAGACAAATTTAGCCTAGAAATATCATATCATTTAATAAAAAGATCCAAATCTTTTATAAAATGTAGAAAATAGTATCAAGCTTAGAAAATGATAAATAAAAATCTTTTCAGTTGAAGGGGGCGAATCCTGGTTACAATAGACATTTTTATAGATGAATATGGTGATTTCATGTTTTCGAATTTTGTCTTCTGTTATATTTTAGTTGAAGATGGCGATTTTTTGGTTCCAACAAACATTTTTTGGCCAAATTTTGTCTTCTCCGATATCATTTAATAAAGGATCTATATCTTCGAGAAAATGTGGAAAAATTCCCGGAGCTCAGAAATATCTGGAAAAATATCCGTTGGAACGGAGAGATCGCCAACTTCAACTGGAAAATAATAGAAGACAAAATTAGGCTTAAAATCATATTATTTAATAAGAGGACCATATCTTCCAGAAAATATGGAAAATATCTCGGAGCTCAGAAAAATCCACAAAAATGCCCTTTAGGATCGAGAGAATGCCATCTTCAGCTAAAATTTAAGAGAAGACAAAATTAGGCCAAAAAATCATATCATTCAATATAAAGATCGCCATCTTCAATTGTAAAAATAAGAGAAGACAAAATTTGGTTATAAAAATCATATCTTTTAATAAAAAGATCTGTATCTTTCATAAAATGTAGAAAATAGCATAGAAAAATCCGCAAAAATGTAAGTTAGAACACCAGGAGATTGTATTCAACTTAAAAATAATAGAAGACATACTTAAGCTAAAAAATTATATCATTTATAAAGATCCATATCTTCTATAAAATAAATAAAACAGCACCGAGCTCAGAAAATCCGAAAAAATGTCTGTTGGAACCGTGAGATTGCTATGTTCAACTGAAAAATATGATAAGATAAAATTTGACAATAAAAATCATATCGTTTAATATAAAGATTCTTATTTTTCATAAAATGTAGAACATATCCCCGAGCTCAGAAAATTATGCAAAAATATTTGTCAGAACAGTAAGATCGATAAATTTAACAAAAAAAGAAAACAAAATTCGGCCAAAAAAGCATTTAATAAACTGGTCGATATCTTCCAGATAATAAGAAAATAGCCCAGAGCTCAGAAAAATCAGCAAAAATATCCGTTGGAACCGGGAGATCGCTAAATTTAACAAAAAAGAAAACAAAATTCGGCCAAAAAATCATATCATTTAATAAAACGGTCATTACCTTCCAGAAAATAAAGAAAATAGCACAGGGCTCTGAAAGACCGCAGAAAAATATCTGTTGGAATCGAAAGATCACCCTCATCAATGAAAAATATATGAGAAGATAAAATTAGGCCAAAATTCATATCATTTAATAAAACGACCAATATCTTTTAGAAATTACAGAAAATAGCCTCGAGGTCAGAAAAATTCGCAAAAATATCCGTTGGAACAAGAGACCGCCATCTTCAAGTGAAAAATAAGAGAAGAAAAAATTAGGCTAGCAATATCATATCATTTAATAAAAAGAACCATACTTTCTAGAAAATGTATAAAATAGCCTAGAGCTTAGAAAAATTAGACAGCCATATTCAACAGAAAAATAAGACTAGACAAAATTAAGCCAAAAACATATCATTTAATTAAAAGATACATATCTTCTACCAAAAATAGAAATAGTCCCGAGGTCAGGAAATTCCGCAACAATGTCTGTTGGTACGAGAAGATCACCATCTTCAACTGAAAATATGAGAAGACAAAATTAAGCTATAAAAATCATATCATTTAATAATAAGATCCATATCTATAGAAAATGTAAAAATACACTTGATCTCAGAAAATAAGCAAAAATGTCTGTTGGAACCGGGAGGTCACCATCTTCAACTGAAAAATAAGAGTAGACAAAATTAGGCTATAAAAATAATTTATTTCAATACAAAAGATCCAAATCTTCCAGAAAATGCAATAATGTTGAAAATAACCCCAATCTCAGAAAAATCTGCAACAATGTCCGCTGGAACAGAAAGATCGGAATATTCAACTGAAAAATATGAGTAGACAAGATTAAGCCAAAAAATCATATCACTAAATAAAAAGAAGTAGAAATAGGACAGAGATTAGAAAAATCCGCAAAAATGTCTGTTGGTACGAGGAGATCGCCATCTTCAACTGAAAATAAGAGAAGACAAAATTAGGCTATAAAAATCATATCATTTAACAAAAAGGTACATATCCTATAGAAAATTTAAAAATACATTCGATCATAGGAAAAACTGTAAAAAAGTCGGTCGGAACCGGGCAGTCGCCATCTTCAACTAAAAAATAAGAGTAGACAAAATTAGGCTATAAAAATAATATATTTCAATAAAAAGATCCATATCTTCCCAAAATGGAAAAATACACAAAAATGTCCGTTGGAACTGGCAGACCAACATCATCAACTGAAAAATAAGAAAAGAAAATTAGGCCAAAATCCTATCATTTAATAAAAAGATCAATGTCTTTCAGAAAATTTAGGAAATAGCCCTGAGCTCACAAAAATCAACAAAAATATCCGTTGGAACCGGGAGATCGCCATCTTCACTGAAAAAAAATAAGAGAAGAGAAACTTAAGTTATAAAAATTATATCATTTAATAAAACATCCATATCTTCCAGAAAATGCAGAAAATAGCCCCGAGCTCAGAATAATCTACAAAAATATCAAATGGAACCGGGAGATCACCATCTACAACTGAAAATAAGGGAAGACAAAATTAGGATTTAAAATTCATATCATTTACTATAAAGATCCAAATCTTACAGAAATGTAAAAAAGGTGCTGCACTCAGAAAAATCCACAAAAAAGTCCGTTGGAACCGGAAGATTACCATCACTTCATATAGAACCCACTGACGCTACTCATTTGGCTTGGTATTTCCCCACAACGCCCGTGAAATCGTGCGAGTCCCCGAAATCGTTAACGGTTGCTTGTTCACCCCAAGAGTAGATTCTCATTGTTTTCCCATTGAAAGTTATGGTGATGCACTATCGATGTTATAGAAGCTAAGAATTCAGTCGTTTGAGGCCTGGATTAGCCGATTTCGGTCATTAGTGTAAGTTGGAACTGCCATAAATAGGAAAATGCTTCAACCCCGTTATTCGCCGCAACATGAGGTTATCCCTAGAAAAATCTCATGGGAAATCAATGAATCTACCACCTCTTTACATTGAAACCACGAATGCTCCTTTTTGAACTATTATTTTCCCACAACACCCGCAAAATTAGGACTTGAAAGGAGATGTTCGTCTTCATTTCGACGCCAGCAGACTTGACTTTGCGGTCAAACTGGGGGAGGTTGAATCCCCAAGTGAATAAGGAGGTGACTTTGCAGAGGCAGGATCTGGAGAACTCCAAGATCTTAGTGGAGATCCCCCAAGAAATCCAAAAACATGCGATGTGGGTTAAGGACGACCAGATCGCGCTGTATTTCTGGCCCGAAGGTGCTATGATCTA
>JAULAV010009000.1:0-28978 GCA_030789695.1 Scilla litardierei
ACGATACATTGGGACGAAGACTGCTCCCGGGCGTTCGAGGACCTCAAAGAATATCTCCGCAGCCCCCCTCTCCTGTCCAAACCACGTGAAGGGGAGTCGCTGAGCCTTTACCTGGCATGCGCGGAAGAGGCTGTGAGTTCGGTGCTGATCCGGGAGGACGGCGGGGTGCAATGGCCGGTGTATTACACGAGCCGGATCTTGAAGGGGGCGGAGGTGCGATACTCGCCCATGGAGAAATTGGCGTACGCCCTCGTCCTCTCAGCACGAAGGCTCCGACCCTATTTCCAGGCCCACACCATACTAATCCTGACCGACTCACAGCTGGAGCAGAATCTCAAGAGATTCGATCGAATGGGAAGGATGCTAAACTGGGGAGTGGAACTGAGCGAGTTCGACCTCCGATTCAAACCGCGCACGGCCATCAAAGGACAGGCCCTGGCCGACTTCATCGCCGAGTGCACGACGGAAAGAAATGACCCCCCAAAGGAAAGAGACCCGACGACGGTAATTGCTCAACCCCTGTCCTTTCTTTCGGCTGACCATTTTCAGCCAGGGGATCCAGGGGCGTGGATCGTCCATGTGGACGGCTCGGCCACACAGTCGGGAGGCGGGGCCGGGATCGCGATCCGGTCTCCGGAGGGGAGCATTGTGGAATACGCGTTGCGGTTCGAGTTCCCGGCCATGAACAACGTGGCGGAATACGAAGCAGTGATCAACGGCCTGAGGCTGGCCCTAAAGCTCGGAGCCGAGTCCGTCCGCCTCCTCAGTGACTCGAAGCTCATTGTCAACCAACTCTTAGGGAGTTACGAGGCACGAGAGGAGGCGATGCAGAGATACCTCCCAGTCGCCAGAGCGGCGATGTCCAAGTTCAAGGACGTGGAGGTCTTACACCTCCCACGATCAGAGAATGCGCGGGCCGATGCGCTGTCAAAACTGGCCTCGTCCTCGCCAAAGGAACTAGGCCGCACCATCTACGTGGAGAACCTGCCATCCCCCAGCACGGAGGAGCACGAGGTGATGGCGATCGACCAGGAACCCACCTGGATGGACCCGATCATCCGGTACCTCACTCATGGTGAGGTGCCGGCCGATGGGGACGAACGCCGAACCCTGGAGAGAAAGGCGCTCCGATACGTAATCCATGAGGGAACACTCTACCGAAGAGGATGGACCAAGACGGATGTCCTCCCGTACCTGAAGTGCATCGGGCCGCAAGAAGCTGACTACGTCCTGCGGGAGGTTCACGACGGGATCTGCGGGAATCACCACGGGGGCAAGATAGTCACGCAGAAGATCTTGAGGCAGGGATACTACTGGCCGACCCTGACCCAAGATGCCACAAGCTACGTCCAGAGATGCCAAGAATGCCAGAGGTATGCCCACCACATCTCGACTCCTCCATCAGAGCTCATCCCTATCGTGAGCCCCATCCCCTTTACAAAATGGGGGCTCGACATCCTCGGACCGTTCAAACCAGGACGAGGGCAGCGGAAACACCTGATCGTGGCAGTGGACTACTTCACCAAGTGGATCGAGGCCGAGCCGTTGGCAACCATCACGTGGAAGAAAGCGAAAAGCTTCGTGTGGAATTCCATCATCTCCCGATTCGGAGTACCACGGGCCATCGTCACAGACAATGGGAAGCAGTTCGACTCAGCAGGGTTTAAAGATTTTTGCGAGGAATGGGGAATCAAGCTCCTCTTCGCCTCGGTAGCACACCCCCAGACCAACGGGATGGCAGAAGCGGCCAACAAGTGCATCATAGAGCCCCTCCGAAAGAAGGTGAAGGACGCCGAAGGGAACTGGCCGGAAGAGCTCCCCGGGATACTCTGGTCATACCGGACGACCCACAAGGAGGCTACAGGCGAGACCCCCTTCATGCTCACCTACGGGGCCGAGGCGGTGGTACCGGTCGAATTAGGTGAAGAATCTCTGCGCCTCAAGTACTTTGACGAAGACCGGAACTCGCAGGGCCTACGGCTCAGCCTGGAGCTCCTCGACGAACGACGGGAGCAGTCACTGGCCACCATCATCCGCCAAAAGCAGAAGGTGGCCCAATACTACAACGCTCGGGTGCGGGGGAGAAGCTTCCACCTTGGGGACCTGGTCCTCCGGAAAGCGGGCTTCACCACTGATACTGCTCGCAAAGGGAAGCTCGCGGCTAGATGGGAGGGACCCTTCCAAGTCGTCGAGATCCTTGGACCCGCAGCCTACCGACTAGCCGACATGGAAGGGAGAGTTCTCACTCACACTTGGAACGCGGAACATTTACGCAAGTATTTTCAATAGATGTATCACTTCATATGAAATAAATTTGTTTTAAATTCATTCCTTTCCAGATGGAGCAAAAAGGTGTACAGAGGGATACACGAAGAGGTCGAGGGGCATTCCCCTCCCTCATTGTTCTCCGGGGGCACCTGGGGAGCCACAGGCTGGCAGCTCGCTAGGGTCTCCCCCCTTACTCCGCTCGGTGTCGGAGTACATCCGAAGTATCTCGAAGTTGATCCCCGAAAGCGGGAACTTCTCTTCGATCTCGGACTGGCACCGGGCGAAGCCCTTCTCGTACGCCTTCGATAAGGCGGTCTCCACAAAGGAGGTGGCATACTCCGCCACGGCATCCTGAGCGATCCGGGCCGGGTCCACCTCCTCGAGCCCACGCAGCCGGGCCTCTAAGGTCTCGACCTGGCGTTGGTGCTCCGCCCTCTCCTTCTCGATCTCCCGGGATTTCTCTCCAAGTTGGGCTGCAAGGGCCCTCGCCTGCTCCTCCGCCGCATCCAGACGATCGGAGAGCTCCGAGGCTTCGGAGGCAGCGGCCGGGTCGGGGATCTGCTTGACTCCTCCAGGCGTGCCGACATCTTTTAAAAGAGAGGCGAGCCGCGACTCGGCCTCTGACTGAGCGGCCAGAGCCACGGCCCTCTCCCGATCCGCCACCTCCAGGGCAGAGGACAGCTCAGTTATGCGGGAGTTCAGGGACTGAACCCGTGCTTCCTCCAACTGACCAGCTTCCTCCTCCTCCTCGCCAGGGACCTCAGGGCCTAGCCCGGCCATGGATTTGGCTTTGGGAAGAGCCGCGAATTGACGCCTCATCGAGAGGCCCGCCGAGGACAACTGTGCCAAAGCAACGAAGGTAAGACGGCGAAAGCAGCTGAAGAACCGGGGGACAAGCAGAGACACACTACCTGTTGGCCAACCTGGATCACGAAGGTAGCCAAGCAATCGCCTCTGACTCCGTCCAACACCTCCTGGTCGGAAGGGAGACAACAGTTCTCGGCCACCCGAGCGGCGGCTCCGCGGCTCGAGAACACCGACTCCTTCTCTCCCACTGGAAAGCGTGGACGAAGAAGACCCTCCCCAGACGAAGGGAACTCGCCAGGAGCGGAGCGGAACGCCCCGAGATACCGACTGTAAACTTCAGGGAGAGAGCCATCCGGGAGAGGTGAAGGGCCAGCCCACGGCCAGGCAACCTCGACGGGAGCAGGATGAGGTCGGTCAGCAGTCGGCTGGACGTCGACCCCCTCGACCCCCTCGCGGAGCCTCTTGGGAGACCCCTGCAAGGGGAGAGAGGGAGACGACATCTCCTTTCGCTTCGAGCCTCCGGACGCGGTCACAACCCGTTGCTTCTTCCGGACCGCCAACACATGGTCCCTCCTACGCGGATCCGGGTTCGGGACCTGCACGAGAGCGCTGACGGGAGAAGGACCGAGAGGGAACCCACCTGCGCACGAAGAAGAAATGAGAGGCAGAGCAGAACCTGGGCGACCTCGTGGGGCGAGCATTCGGAGCAGCTTACCTAGGGGCCACACCGTCCGGCGCAAATTGTGGTCACTAAAGAGGAAGTCGATCGAGCGCTCCCTCGTAGGAATTGCCAACATGTCCCTCGCCGTCTGCTGCTCGGCGACCGTCGGCTCACCCAGGTTAAGAACAACGGCACCGGCCACCTTCCACCGAGCCGGGAAGGGTACGCTCGAGGGGAATGTGACGAACACGTATTCCCCCTTCCAGCGTTTCAGAGAGCTTGGCAACCCCAGCACCAGGGACATCTTCGGGCGGGCGCTGATGTAAATCCACGCCCCCGATTGATGGAGGCTCAGGCGGTAGAACTGGGCAAAGAGGCGGAGAGAGGGCACCACCCCCTTCAGCATACAGACGACAACGAACCCGACGAGGATTCCGATGGCATTGGGACAGAATTGACACAAGCACACATTGTGGGCCTGAAGGAACTCAACGATGAAAGGATGAAGCGGGAAGCGGAGCCCGAAGTGGAAGCACTTCTCATATATTCCGACCTCATTGGGACCAGGAGAGCAGATCCGCTCGTCAGCCCCGGGGGCACGAGCCGAGTAGGGCGGAAGCAGGTAGGTAGAGCGCATGCTCCCGATGGCGGTAGCACAGATCGACGAAGGCCACGCCAAGACCTCAGAAGGAATCCCTGAAAGATCGTCCCCATGCTGACTAGTCGCCGAAGGAGTGCCACCCACCAGACCTGGATCTGCATCGCGCTCCGACCGAACCGAACCCGTAGCAGAGGAAGACGACATGGGGCAGAGCTCAGACAGAAGGGGGATCAGCGCAAAGAAGAAAGACGACGGAAAGGCGGCTCACGAATCCCTCGGCTTCTCCACTTAAAGACGACTCCGCGAGCGGCAGGGATTATCTTGCCGCAACACGTGGCAACATCTGAAGGCCGACGGCGCTTCGGAACCCGCGCCTTAAAAACATCGAACGGGCCAACTCATGATGACGACTAATAAATGAGTCGGCATAGATTGGAGAGCTTGTCAAAGTCGGCAGAAGTCACATCGGCCGAGCCGAGCCGGCCGAGGCCGATCGACCCGACCGATGGGGGCAATTGTTACGCCTATTTGACCGAGACCCAAAGAGCACGAGCCCAGAAGCCCAACTACTGGTCAAGAGCCCATCTGCATCCTCGAAAGCCCGTTCTGCAAGGGCCCTATAAGGGGCCTCCACGAACTTCGATCCGACCCGGCCCCAATAACCCGCTGGCCACTCGCCCACTCCTGCGAAAACCACTCCCCCGGACGCGCGACCACTAAATAGCGATAATGGGGAGGTGCTGACAGGGCGGAGAGAGCGGCGGCAAGGGGGGACTGATGGGGCACGATCGATGGTGGGCGTGGGACGTGGGCCAGAGGCAATCACGCGGGGAGCTCTACAAAAGAGCCAGGAAAACGACGAAGAACGGGACCGCATCTCAGGTAACAAAACCTAAGGTACTCCATCAACGACCTCGTTCCCCCAATTCATCTCCTTCCTCCCCCGCTCGCGCCGAGAGACGCCGTCACGATCTCCTCACGAGTCGGACCGTCTCCGCCGGGCCTCCTTTCTCAGATCTCTATCTGACTTAGGCATCGGAGGGGATTTGGCCGGAACCAAGGTCCGGCCCCCTGACGAGCGTTCTCGTCTACGCAGGTGAACAACAGACCAACGGGCCGAGGCCACCCCTCGCCCCTCTCCGACCACTCGATCAACCGGACGGTGAGGCTTCCCCTCACCCTCAGCCTTCCTTGGCCGAGCACGCCCTACCGAGGCCGAACGTCCTAATCGGGTCTGAGACTCACCCTCGCCGTCAGACGGCCGTGCATCCACCCGGGCGACTGAGGCTACCCCTCGTCCCCCTTTCAGCCGAGGCCGAGCGCGTCTGTCCGAGGCCGAGCGTCTCCACCAGGGCCGAGGCTTCCCCTCGCCCCTTCTGCACCGATTCGAAGCCCCCGAGGGACCCAAAGCGGGTCCCTTGACCACGTTGACCGGGTTCTCCACGTTCAACGCATTGTAGTGAGAAAACACTCTGAAACAGGTTCCAACTGACATTTTTGCGGATTTTCTAAGTTCGAGGCTATTTTTCTGCATTTTATGGAAGATATGGACCATTTTATCAATGATATGATTTTTGGCCCAATTTTGTCTTCTCTTATTTATCAGTTGAAGATGACGTTCTCTCGGTTCCAACATATATTTTTGTGGATTTGTTGCCTAGAGGCTACTTCCTACATTTTCTGGAAGATATGTATCTTATTATTATATAATTTGATGTTTAAGCCTAATTTTGTCTTCTCTTATATTTCAGATTAATATGGCGATCTTCCAGTTCCAACAGACATTTTAGCGATTTTTTTCTGAGCTACTGGCTAATTTCTAAATTTTCTGTTAGATATGTATCTGTAAAGTAAAAGATATGATTTTTGTAGCCTAATTTTGTCTTCTCTTATTTTCAGTTGAAATAGCAATCTCTTTGTTCCAATGGACATTTTTGCGGATTTTTTTGAGCTCGGGGCTATTTTCTGCATTTTTGGAAGATATGGATCATTTTATTAAATGATATAATTTTTGGTCTAAATCTTCTCATATTTTTTCAGTTGAAGCTGGCAATCTCCATGTTCCAACGGGTATTTTTGGGGATTTTCTGTGCTGGGGCTATTTTCTATTATTGAATATTTGAATCTTTTTATTAAATGATTTGATTTTTAGCCTAAGTTTGTATTCTCTTAGTTTTCAGTTGGAGATGGTGATCTCCTGGTTCCAACAGACATTTTTGCAGATTTATTTGAGCTCGAGACTATTTTCTATATTTTTGTGAATTTATGGATCTTTTTATTAAATGATACGATTTTTGACCTAATTTGTCTTCTCCTATTTTTTTCAATTGAAGATGGCGATTTTCCGGTTGTTACGAAAATTTTTGCAGATTATTCTGACCTCGCAGGTATTTTCTAAATTTTCTTGAAGATATGGATATTTTTATTAAATGATAAGATTTTTGGCCTAATTATGTCTACTCTTATTTTTTAGTTCAAGTTGGCAATCATCCGGTACCAATGAAATTTTTTGCAAATTTTTCGAAGCTCGGTGCTATTTTCTACATTTTATGAAAGATATGAATTTTTTGTTAAATGGCATGATTTTTATATCCTACATTTTTCTTCTCTTATTTTTTTCAGTTGAATATTAGAATCTACCTGTTCCAGCGGACATTTTTATTATTTTTGTTAGCATGGGGCTATTTTTCTTCATTTTATGGAAGATATGAATCATTTTATTAAAGATATGATTTTTTGGCCTAATGTTGTCTTCTCTTATTTTTTTCAGTTTAAAATTGTGTTCTCACGGTTCCAACGGAGATTTTTGGGGATTTATTTTGACCTTGAGGCAAATTTTTACATTTTCTGGAAGATATGGCTCTTTCTATTAAATAATATGATTTTTGGCCTAATTTTATCTTTCATATTTTTTTAGATGAAGATGGCGATCTCCCGGTTCCAACAGACATTTTGCGGATTTTTCTGAGCACCGGGTTATTTTCTATATTTTTGTAAGATATATTTCTTTAGATTAAATGATATGATTTTTATAACTTAATTTGGTCTTCTCTTATTTTTTCAGTTGAAAATGGCGATCTCTCGGTTCCGACGGACATTTGTACGGATTTATTTTAAGCTGGGGCTATTTTCTATATTATTTGTTTAGTCTGAATCTTTATACTAAATGATATGTTTTTATAACCTAATTTTGTCATCTCTTATTTTTCAATTGAAGACGGCGATCTTTATGTTCCAATGACATTTTTGCGGATGTTTTTGAGCTCGGGCTATTTTTCTACATTTTCGGGAAGTTATGGATCTTTTTATTACATGTTATGATTTTTCACTTAATTTTGTCTTCTCTTTTTTCAGTTGAAGATGGCAATCTCTCATTTCCAACGGACATTTATGTGGATTTTTAAGATCCGGGCTATTTTCTAAATTTTCTAGAAGATTTGGATTTTTATAATAAGTGATATGATATTTATAACCGAATTTTGTATTCTCTTATTTTCAGTTGAAGATGGTGATTTTTCGGTTCTAACGGATATTTTTACAGCTTTTATGAGCTTGGTACTATTTTTCTACATTTGGGAAGTTATAGATCTTTTTATTCCATGATATGATCCTTAGGCATAATTTTGTATTCTCATATTTTTTCATTGAAGATGGCGATCGCTTGGTTCCAACTGACTTTTCTGTGGATTTTGCTAAGCTCGGGCTATTTTCTAAATTTTCTGTAGGATATGAATCTTTATATTAAATGATATGATTTTTATAAACTAATTGTGTCTTCTCTGATTTTTTTAGTTGAAGATGTCGATTTCCATGTTCCAACGACCATTTTTGCGGATTTTTCTAAACTTGGAACTATGTTCTACAGTTTCTTTATGATACAGATCTTATTATTAAATGATATTATTTTTATAGACTAAGCTTTTCTTCTCTTATTTTTCAGTTGAATATGGCGATCTCCCAGTTCCAACGGAAGTTTTTGCATAATTTTATGGGCTACCGGCTATTTTCTAGATTTTGTATAAGATGTGGGTCTTTAAATTAAATGATATGATTTTTATTACGTAAGTTTGCCTTCTTTTATTTTTTTAGATGAAGATGGCGGTCTCCCATTTCCAACAGACATTTTTGAGGATTTTTCTGAGCTCAGCCATATTTTCTACATTTTCTTTAATATATGGATCTTTTTATTAAATGATATGATTCTTAGGGCCTAATTTTGTCTTCCCATATTTTTCAGTTGAAGAGGGCGATCTCCCGTTTCCAACGAAAATTTTTGCATGGTTTTCTATTGTCGAGACTATTTTCTTTATTTTTGGAAGGTAAGTATCTTTATATTAATTGATATGATTTTTGTTGCCTAATTTTGTCTTTCTTATTTTCCAGTTGATGATGGCGATCTTTTTATTAAATGATATGATTTTTTGGCCTTATTTTGTCTTCACTTATATTTCGATTGAAGATGTCGATCTCTCGGTTCCAACGGATATTTTTGCAGATTTTTCTGAGATCCGGGCTATTTTTCACATTTTCTGGAAGATATGGATCGTTTTGTTAAATGATATCAGAGAAGACAAAATGGAAGATAGGGCCTTTTCTACATTCTTGAAGAAATGAATCGTTTTATTAAATGAGATGATTTTTTGGCCTGATGTTGTCTTCTCTTTTTTAGTTGAATATTGCGATCTCCTGGTTCTGATGGATATTTGTGCGGATTTTTCTAAGCTCGGTGCTATTTTCTACATTTGGGGTATATATGTTTCTTTTTATTAAATGATATGATTTTTGGCTTAATTTGTCTTCTTTTTATCAATTCAAGATGGCGATCTCCTGGTTCCAACGAACATTTTTTCAAATTTTTCTGAGCTCCGAGCTATTTTCTACATTTTTGTTTGATATGAATATTTATATTAAATGATATGATTTCTATATACTAATTTTGTCTTCTCATATTATTTAGTTGAAGATGGCGATCTCCCGATTCCAACAGACATTTTTTCGATTTTTCTGAGCTCGGGGCTATTTTTCTACAGCTTCGGGAAGTTATGGATCTTTTTATTAAATGATATGATTTTTGACCGATTTTTTTCTTCTCTTATTTTTTCAGTTGAAGATGGTGATCTCTCAGTTCCAATGGACTTTTTTGCGGAATTTTCTGAGTTTCAGACTATTTTCCACTTTTCTGGAAGATATGTATCATTTTGTTAAATGATATGATATTTTGGCCTAATTTTATCTTCATGTATTTTTAAGTTGAAGATGGCGATCTCATGTTTCCAATGGACATTTTTTGCGGATTTTTCTGAGCTCGTGGCTATTTTGTACATTTTCTGGAAGATAAGAATCTTTATATTAAATGATATGATTTTTAAATCCTAATTTTTCTTCTCTTATTTTTCGGTTGAAGATGGCGATCTCTGAGTACCAACGGACATTATTGCGGATTTTTTTGACATCCATTCTATTTTCTACGTTTTATTAAAGATATCAAACTCTTTATTAAATGATAATATTTTTACAGCCTAATTTTGTCTTCTCATATTTTTCAGTTGAATATGGCGATTTCCCGATTCCAACTGACATATTTGCAGTTTTTTCTTACCTTTGGGCTTTTTAATCCATTTTCTGGAAGATATAAGTCTTTTTATTTAATAATATGATTTTTTGCTTAATTTAGTCTTTTCTTTTTTCAGTTGAATATTGCAATCTCCCGGTTCCAATGGATATTTGTGCGGATTTTTCTGAGCTCGGTGATATTTTCTACATTTTATGGTAGATATGCATCTTTTTATTAAATGATATGATTTTTGGCCTAATTTTGTCTTCTTTTACTTTTCAGCTGAAGATGACGATATATCGGTTCCAAGGGACATTTTTCGGATTTTTCTATGCTCCGATCTATTTTCTATATTTCTGTATGATTTGAATCTATAAATTATATGATATGATTTTTATAACCTAATTTTGTCTTTTATTATTATTCAGGGGAAGTTGGCGATCTCCCAGTTTCAACGGATATTTTTGTCCATTTTTCTGAGCTCGGGGATATTTATTACATTATCAAGAATGGATATTTTAATTAAATGATATGATTTTTTGGCCTAATTTTTTCTCTTATTTTTAGATGAAGATGGCGATCTCCCGGTTTCAACAAACATTTTTGCAGATTTTTCTGAGCTACACGCTATTTTATACATTTTTGGAATATTATTGATCTTATTATTAAATGATATGATTTGTATATCCTAATTTTGTCTTCTCTTATTTTTGAGTTGAAGATGGCGATCTTTCAGTTCCAACAAACATTTTTTCGTATATTTTTGAGCTCGGTGCTATTTTCTGCATTTTTGGAAGATATAGAACTTTTTATTAAATAATACGATTTTTACAGAGTGCATTTGTACACTCCTACTTTTTCAGTTGAAGATGGCGATCTCCGGATTTCAACAGACATCATCACGGATTTTTCTACATTTTCTAGAAGTTATGTGCCTTTTTATGAAATGATATAGTTTTTGGCTTAATTTTTGTGCAGATTTTTTTGTGCTTTGAGCTATTTTCTATATTTCTTTGCATAATACGAATTTTTTATATTAAATGATATGATTTTTATAACCGAAGACATCTCTTATTTTTTAGATGAAGATGGCGATCTCCTGGTTCCAAATGACATTTCTGCAGATTTTTCTGAGTTCGGTGCAACTTTCTACAATTTTGAAAAGTAATGAATTTTTAATTAAATGTTATGATTTTTATATCCCATTTTTTTCTTCTCTTATTTTTTCAGTTGAATATTGCAATGTACCAGTTCCAGCGGACATTTTTACTAATTTTTGTGAGCTTCGGCTATTTTTCATCTTTTTATGGAAGATGTGAATCATTTTATTAAACGATATGATTTTTTAGCCTAATGTAGTATTCTCTTATTTTTTTTCAGTTGAAGATGTCGTTCTCACGATTCGCACGGAGATTTTTGAGCATTTTTTGAATTAGAAGCTAATTTCTATATTTCCTGGATGATATGATTCTTTTTATTAAATAATATGATTTTGGCCAAATTTTATCTGCGCATATTTTTTATATGAAGATGGCGATCTCCCGGATCCAACGGATATTTTTGCAAATTTTTCTGAGCTCCGTGCTATTTTCTACATTTTATGTAATAAAAAATATCTTTAGATTAAATGATATGATATTTATAGCCTAATTTTGTCTTCACTTATTTTTCAGTTGAAGATGGCGATCTCCCGGTTCCAACAGATAATTTTACAGATTTTTCTGAGCTCGGTGCTATTTTTTACATTTTATTAAAGATATGGCACTTTTATTAAATGATATGATTTTTGTAGCCTAATTTTTTCTTCTCTTATTTTTCACTTGAAGATGACGATCTCCTGCTTACAACAGATATTTTTGCTGATATTTATGAGCTTGGGACTATTTTTCTACATTTTCGGGAAGTTATGGATCTTTTTATTAATTGATATGATTTTTTGGTCTAATTTTGTCTTCACTTTTTTCAGTTGCAGATGGAGATATCCCATTTCCACCGGAAATTTGTGAGGATGTTTCTGCGCACCTGCCTATTTCCTAAATTTTCTGCAAGATATGGATTTTTATATTAAATGATAAGATTTTTATTGCCTAATTGTGTCTTATCTTATTTTTTTAGCTGAAGATGGTGATTTCCCGTTTCCAATGGATATTTTTGCGGCTTTTTGGAGGTTGGAGCAATTTCTCTACATTTTCAGGAAGTTATAATTTTTTATTAAATGATAGTATTTTTAGGCCTATTTTTCGTTGAAGATGGCGATTGCCTGGTTCCAACGGACATTGTTATTGATTTTTTTGAGCTCCGGGTAATTCTAAATTCTCTATAAGAATTCAATAATTTTAACTTCTCTGATTTTTAAGTTGAAGATGTCGATCTCCCGATTCCAACGGCCATTTTTGCGGATTTTTCTAAACTTGAAACTATATTCTACAGTTTATGGAAGATATGGATTTTTTTAATAATATGATTTTTATAAACTAAGTTTGTCTACTCTTATTTTTAGTTGAATATGGTGATCTCCAAGATCCAACGGACATTTTTGATGATATTTCTGAGCTTTGGGCTATTTTCTACATTTTTAGTGAGATATGGATCTTTATATTAAATGTTATGATTTTTATGCCTTAATTTGGCCTTCTCTTATTTTTCAGGTGAAGATGGCGATCTCCTGTTTCAAACGGAAATTTTTGTGTATTATTCTGACTTTAGGGCAATTTTTAAAATTTTCTGGAAGATATGGATCTTTTTATAAACTTATATGATTTTTGGTCGAAATTTGTCTTCTCTTATTTTTCAGTCGAAGATGGCGATATTTTTATTAAATGATATGATTTTTAGCCTCATTTTGTCTTCTCTTATATTTTAGTTGAAGATGGAGATCTCCTGGTTTCAACGGACATTTTTGCAGATTTTTTGAGCTCCGTGCTATTATGCACATTTTCTAGAAGATATGGATCGTTTTATTAAATGATATCAGAGAAGGCAAAATTACGCCAAAAATGTCTGTTGAAATCAAGAAATTGCCATCTTCAACTCAAATATAAGAGAAGACGAAATTCGCAACCAGGAAATCGCCATCTTCATCTATAAAAATGTCCGTTGTAACCGGGATATCGCCATCTTCAACTGATAAGATTTTAACTTATCATTTTCTGAGCTTGGTGCTATTTTCTACATTTTATGAAAGATATGGATCTTTTTATTAATTCATATGCTTTTTATAGCCTAAATTTTTCTTATCTTATTTTCTAGTTGAAGATGGCGATCTTTTTATTAAATGATATGATTTTTTCTTCTAATTTTGTCTTCTCTTATATTTTAGTTGCAGATGTCGATCTCACGGTTCCAATGTACATTTTTGCTGAGTTTTCTGAGCGTGAGGCTATTTTCTAGATTTTATTGAAGACATGTGTCATTTTTTAAATGATATGATTTTTATGGCCTAATTTTGTCTTCTCTTATTTTTTAGTTGAAAATGGACATCTCCTCGTTCCAACAGATATTTTTGCGAATTTTTCTGGTGTAAAGCTTATTTATACAATTTTGGATGATATGTATCTTTTTATTAAAATGATATGATTTTTGGCTTAGTTTGTTTTCTCTTATTTTTCTGTTGAAGATGGCGATCTCCCGGTTTCAACGAACATTTTAGCGTATTTTCAGTTAAAGATATGAATATTTGTATTAAATGATATGATTTTTATAGCCTAAATAGTCTTCTCTTATTTTTCAGTTGAAGATGGCGATCTTTCTGTTCCAATGGAAATTTTTGCAGATTTTTCTTAGCTCGTGGCTATTTTTAATAATTTATTGAAGATATGGATCTTTTAATTAAATGATATGATTTTTATAGTCTAAGTGTGTCTTCTCTTATTTTTTAGTTGAAAATGGCAAGCTCCCAGTTCGGACGGACATATTTGCGGATTTTCTGACCTCAAGGCTATTTTCTACATTTTTGGAAGATATGTATCTTTTTATTAAATGATATAATTTTTTGACCTAATTTTGTCTTCACTTTATTTTCAGATGAAGATGGCGATCTCCCAGTCCCAACAGACATTTTTGCAAATTTTTAGCTCCGGTTTATTTTCTTCATTTTCTGTAAGATATGGATCTTTAGATTAAATGATATGATTTTTATAGCCAAATTTTGTCTTCTCTTATTTTTCAATTGAAGATGACAATTTCCCGACATACATTTTTATGTATTTTTCTGAGCTCAGTGCTTTTTTACATTTTATTGAAGATATGGATCTTTTTATTAAATGATAAATTTTTGTAGTCTAATTTTGCCTTCTCTTATTTTTCCGTTGAACATAGCAGTCTCCAGGTTCCAACAGAATTATTTTTTTGATTTTTAAGAGCTCGAAACTATTTTTCTACATTTTCGAAAAGGTAAGGATCTGTTTATTAAATGATATGATTTGTTGGCCTAAATTTGTCTGTCCTATTTTTTATTTGAAGATGGTGAAGTCCCGATTTCGACAAACATTTTTGTAAAGTTTTTTGAGCTCGGGAATATTTTCTACAGTTTATTGAAGAGTTGGTTCATTTTATTATATGATATGATTTTTATAGACTAAGTTTGTCTTCTATTATTTTTCAAATTTTTTGCGGAATTTTCTACGGAATTTTTCGCGGAATTTTCTACGGAATTTTTTGCAAATTTTTCTAATCTCTGGGCTATTTTCAAAATTTTAGAGAAGATATGTATCTTTTTATTAAATGATATGATTTTTATAGCATAAGTTTGCATTCGCTTATTTTTTAAGTTAAAGATGGCGATCTCCTGGTTCCAACAGATATTTTTGCAGATTTTTCTTAGCTCGGGGCTATTTTTCTAGATTTTCTGGAAGATACGTATCTTTTTATTAAATAATATGATTTTTTGGACTACTTTTGTCTTCTCTAATTTTTTTCGTTAAAAATGGTGATCTCTCGGTTCTAACAGACATTTTTGCTGATTTTTCTGAACTCTGGGTAATTTTCTATATTTTCTGAAAGATATGGATCTTTATATTAAATGATATGATTTTATAGCCTATTTTTGTTTTCTCTTATTTTTCAGTTGAAGATGTCGATATCCCGAAGCCAACAGAAATTTTTGCCTATTTTTTTGAGCTCGGGGCAATTTTCTTAAAGATAAGGATCTTTATATTATTTGACATGATTTTTGTTACCTAATTTTGTCTTCTCTCAATTTCCAATTGATGATGGCGATCTTTAAATTAAATGATAGGATTTTTTCGCCTTATTTTGGCTTCTTCTATATTTCGGTTGAAGAAGGCAATATCCCGGTTCCAACGGACATTTTTACGGATTTTTCTGAACTCCAGGTCATTTTTCACGTTTTCTAGAAGATATGGATCATTTAATTAAATGATATCAGAGAAGACAAAATTAGGCCAAAAATGTCTATTGAAAACAGGATATCGCCATCTTCAACTGAAATATCAAAGAAGAAAAAATTCGGAACCAGGAAATCTCCAGCTTCTACTATAAAATTTTTCATTGTAACTGGGATATCGCCATCTTCAACTAATTAGAATTATATATATCATTTTTCGAGCTTGGTACTATTTTCAACATTTTTGAAACATTTGTTTCTTTTTATGAATTGATCTGATTTTTAAAGCCTAAATTTGTCCTCTTATTTTTCAATTGAAGATGGTGATCAAATTATTAAATGATATGATTTTTAAGCCTAATTTTGTCTTCTCTTATATTTAGTTGAAGATGGCGATCTCCTAGTTGCAACGGAATTCTATTCGGATTTTTCTGAGCTCGAAAATATTTTTCAACATGTTTGAGAAGTTATTGATCTTTTTATAAAATGATATAATTTTTACGCCTAGTTTTTTCCTCTCTTATTTTTCGATTGAAAAAGGTGATCTCTTAGTTCCAACGAACATTTTTTTATTTTTCTGAGCTCAGTGCTAATTTCTACATTTTTGGAAATTTATGTATCTTTTTATTAAATGATATGATTTTTATAGCTTTAATTTGTCTTCTCTTATTTTTTAGTTAAAGATGGTGATCTCTCAGTTACAACAGATATTTTTGTGTATTTTTTGAGTTCGGGGCTATTTTCGACATTTTATGGAAGATACAAAACTTTTTATTAAATAATTTGATTTTTATCGCCTACGTTTGTCTTCTCTTATTTTTTCAGTTGAAGATGGACATCTCCCCGTTCCAACAGACATTTTTGTAGAATTTTTTAGCTTGAGACTATTTTGCTACATTTTCTGGAAGACTTGTCTGTTTTTACAAAATGATGTGACTTTTTTTATTTTGAGCTACGGTCTATATCTATATTTTTTGTATAATATGAATCTTTATATTAAATGATATGATTTTTATAACCTAATTTTGTCATCACGTATTTTTTAGTTGTGGATGGAGACTCCAGGTTCCAAGCGACATTTTTGGCGGATTTTTCTGAGCTCATAGCTATTTTTCTACATTTTCAAGAAGTTATGGATCTATTTATTAAATGATATGATGTATTGGCCTCATTTTGTCTTCTTTTATTTTTCAATTGAAGATAGCGATCTCCAGTTTCTAGTGCACATTTTGCGTATTATTCCGCCCTCGGGATTATTTTCTAAATTTTCTGGAAGATATATATATTTTTATTAAATGATATGATTTTTGGCCTAATTTTGTCTTCTCTTATTTTTCAGTTGTAGATGGTGATCTTCCTGTTTCAAAGGACATTTTTGTAGATTTTTATTAGCTCGGTGCTATTTTCTATATTTTTATACATGATATGATTTTTATAGGCTACGTTTGTCTTTTCTTATTTTTTTTGAAGACGGTGATCTCCTGGTTCCAATGGACATTTTTGCGGATTTTTATTAACTTGAGGCTGTTTTTTATATCTTCTTGAAGATGTGGATCCTTTTATGAAATGATATGATTTTTTGGCCTAATTTTGTCTTTTCTATTTTTCAGTTGAAGATGACGATATCCCGGTTCCAACAAACATTTTTGTGGATTTTTCTAAGCTCCCGGATATTTTCTACATTTGCTGTAAGATATGGATCTTTATATTAAATGATATGATTTTTACAGCCTAATTTAGTCTTCTTTTATTTTTAGTAGAAGATGTCGATATCCTAGTTACAAGTAATTTTTTTGCGGATTTTTTAAATTCGGTGCTATTTTCTACATTTTTGGAAGATATAAAACTTTTTGTTAAATGATATTATTATAGTTTACATTTGTCATTTCTTATTGTTTTTATTGAAGATGGCCTCACTCTGCTCCAAAAGATATTTTTGTGGATTTTTATGAGCCCTGGCTATTTTCTGCATATTCTGGAAGATATGGATCTTTATTTAAATGATATGATTTTTATGGTCTTATTTTGTATTCTCTTATTTTTCAGTTGAAGATAGTGATCTTTCGGTTCCAACAGACATTTTTACGTATTATTCTAACCTCGTGGCTATTTTCTAAATTTTCTAGAATATATGTATCTTTTTATTAAATGATATGATTTTTGCCCTAGTTGAAGATAATGATCTCCCGATGGACATTTTTGCGGATTTTTCTGCGGGCTATTTTTTTACATTTTATTGAAGATGTGGATCTTTTTATTAAATGATATGATTTTTGGAGTCTAATTTTGTCTTCTTTTATTTTTAAGTTGAACATGGCGATCTTTTTATTAAATGATATGATTTTAAGCCTAATTTTGTCTTCTCTTATATTCCAGTTGAAGATGGCGATCTCCTGGTTCCAACAGACATTTTTGCGGATTTTTCTAACCTCCGAGCTATTTTCCACTTTTTTGAAAGATATGTATCATTTTTGTTAAATGATATGATATTTTGGCCGATTTTTCTTCATTTTCTCGAAGATATGGATGCTTTTCTTAAATGAAATGATTTTTTGGCCTATCACTTATTTTTTTCATTGAGGATGGCGATCTGCTGGTTTCAACAGACGTTTTTTCTGGATTTTTTGAGCTCTGTGCTATTTTCTACATTTTCTGTTAGATATGAATATTTATATTAAATCTTATGATTTTTATGGCCTAAATTTGTCTTCTTTATTTTTCAGTTGAAAATAGCGATCTTCCGGTTCCAACAAACATTTTTAGGAATTTTTCTGAGTTTGGGGCTAATTTCTACATTTTATTGGAGTCATGGATCCTTTTATTAAATGATATTATTATTATAGCCTACATTTGTCTTCTTTTATTTTTCAGTTGAAGATGACGATCTCTCGGTTCCAACAAACGTATTATGGATATTTTTAAATGATATGATTTTCATAGACTAAGTTTGTCTTATCATATTTTTCATTCGAAAATGGCGATCTCCTGATTCCAACAGACAGTTTTGCGAATTTTCTGACCACGAGACTATTTTCAACATTTTCTGAATTACATGGATCTTTTTATTAAATGATATGATTTTTGGCATAATTTTGTCTTCTCTTATTTTTCAGTTGAAGATAGTGATCTACCGATTCCAAGTACATTTTTCGGGATTTCTTTTGAGATCGGAGCTATTTTCTACATTTATGTAAGAAGTGGATCTTTTCATTAAATGATATGATTTTCATAGCCTAAGTTTATCTTCTCTTATTTTTTTCAGTTGAAGATCGTGATCTCTCGGTTCCAACGAACATTTTTACTGATTTTTCTTATCTCGGGACAATTTTCTTCATTTTCTGGAAGATATGGATCTTTTCATTAAATGATATGATTTTTGGCCCAATTTTGTCTTATCTTATTTTTCAGTTTGAAGATTGCGATCTCCCGGTTCCAACGGCCATTTCTGATTATTTTACGAAACTCCAGGCAATTTTTAAATTTTCTATTTGATGTGAATTTTTATATTAAATGATATGATCTTTAATAGCCTAATTTTGCCTTCGCTTATTTTTAAGTTGAAGGTGGCGAAACCCAGTTCCAAAGGATATTTTTATGGATTAATCTGTACTCGGGGTTATTTTCTGAAAGATATGGATCGTTTTATTAAATGTTATGATTTTTAGCCAAATTTTGTCTTCCTTATTTTTCATATTGCAGATGGCGATCTCCCAGTTCCAACGAATTTTTTGTGTAATTTTCTTAGCTACGGGCTATTTTCGACATTTTCTAGAAAATATGAATATTTATTTTAAATGATGTGATTTTTAAAGCCAAATTTTGTCTTCTCTTATTTTCAATGAAAATGGTGATCTCCATGTTCCAACAGACATTTTTGCGGATTTTTTGTGTTCCGAGCTATTTTCTACATTTTATTGAAGATATGGATCTTTATATTAAATGATATGGTTTTTATAGCCTAATTTCGTCTTCCTTTATTTTTAGGTTGAATATGTCCATCTCGCAATTCCAACACAATTTTTTGCAAATTTTTCTAAACATGGTGATATTTTCTAGATTTTATTGAAGATATGGAACTTTAATTAAATGATCTAATTTTTATGGCCTAATTTTGTCTTCTCTTATTTTTTCAGTTGAAAATGGCCATCTCCAAGTTCCAACAGACATTTTTTCAAATTTTTCTGAGAGCGGAGCTCATTTATACATTTTCTAGAAGGTATTTGTCTTTTTATTAAATGATATGATTTTTTGGCCTAATTTTCGCTTCTCTTATTTTTCAGTTGAAGATGTCGATCTCTCGGTTCCAACAGATATTTTTGCGTATTTTTCAATTAAAGATATGAATATTTATATCAAATGATATGATGTTTATAGCCTAAATTGTCTTCTCTTATTTTTCAGTTGAAGATGGCGATCTCTTTGTTCCAATGGACATATTTGCGAAATTTTTCTCAGCTCGGGGCTATTTTCTATAGTTTCAGATGTAGATCTTTTAATTAAATGATATGATTTATATAGACTAAGTTTGTCTTCTCTTATTTTTCAGTTAAAACTTGTAATATCCTGGTTCGAACGGACAAATTTGCGAATTATTCTGACCATGAGGCTATTTTCTTTATTTTCTAGAAAATATGGATATTTTTATTAAATTATATGATTTCTTGGCCTAATTTTGTCTTCTCGTACTTTTCAGATGAAGATGGCGATCTCCCAGTACCAACGAACATTTTTACGGATTTTTCTTAGCTTCGGGCTATTTTCTATATTTTCTGTAAGGTTTAGATCTTTAGATTAAATGATATGCTTTTTATAGCCAAATTTTGTCTTTTCTTATTTTTCAGTTGTGATGATCTCCCGACAGACATTTATGTGTGTTTTCTGAGCTCAAGACTATTTTTACATTTATTGAAGATATGGATTTTTTTATTAAATGATATGATTTTTGTAGCCTAAATTTTGTCGTCTCTTATTTTTTTAGTTGAACAAGGCGATCTCCCGGTTCCAACGGCCATCTTTTCGGATTTTTCTAGGCTCGAAACTATTTTTCTACAATTTCAGGAAGTTATGGATCTTTTTATTAAATGGTATGATTTTTTGGCCTAATTTTATTTTCTATTATTTTTTTTTGAAGATGGAAAATAAAATTATTGAAGATGTTCTCTACAGTTTATTGAAGATTTTTGTCCCGGGTCCAACAGACATTTTTGAAGTTTTTCTAAGCTTTAAATATTTTCTACAGTTTATTGAAGATGTGGTTCATTTTATTAAATGATATAATTTTTATAGACAAAGTTTGTCTTCTATTTTTTTCAGTCGAAGATGGTGATATCTCGTTTCCAGCAGAATTTTTGCTGATTTTTCTGATCTAGGGGATATTTTCTAAATTTTATGGAAGATATGTATCTTTTTATTAAATGATATGATTTTTATATCTAATTTTGTCTTCTCTTATTTTTTTTAGTTAAATATGGAGATCTCCTTGTTCCAACAGACAATTTTTCGGATTTTTCTGAGCTCGAGACTATTTTTCAATTTTTCTGGAAGATATGAATCTTTTTATTTAATGATATGATTTCTTGGACTAATTTTGTATTCTCTTTTTTCGTTAAAAATGGCGACCTCCCAGTTCTAACAGACATTTTTCACGGATTTTTCTGAGTTTGGGCAATTTTCTACATATTTTGTTAGATATGAATCTTTATATTAAATAAAATGATTTTTATAGTCTATTTTTTTCTTCTCTTATTTTTCAGTTCGGGATGTCGATCTCTTGGTTTCAACGGAAATTTTTACGTATTTTTCTGAGCTCTGTGATATTTTCTATATTTCTGAAAGATATGGATCTTTATATTAATTGATATGATTTTTGTTGTCTAAATTTGTCTTCTCTTATTTTCCAGT
Source organism: Scilla litardierei (assembly GCA_030789695.1). Lineage (NCBI taxonomy): Eukaryota > Viridiplantae > Streptophyta > Magnoliopsida > Asparagales > Asparagaceae > Scilla > Scilla litardierei. Next base: position 21,137 of record JAULAV010009000.1, read on the forward strand.
AGATGATGTCGATCTTTTATTAAATAATAATATTTTGGCCTTATTTTGTCTTCTCTTTTATTTTGGTTGATGATAGAGATCTCCCGGTTGCAACAGACATTTTGCGGATTTTTCTGAACTTCGAATTATTTCTCACATATTTTGGAAGATATGGATCGGTTTATTAAATGATATCAGAGAAGACAAAATTAGGCCAACAATGTCCGTTGAAATCGGGAAATCGCCATATCTTCAACTGAAAATAAGAAACGAAAATTTTGGAACCGGAAAATCACCATCTTCATCTATAAAAATGTCTGTTAACCGGGATATCACCATCTTCAACTGATAAAATTTTCATATATCATTTTCTGAGCTTGGTGCTATTTTCTACAGTTTTTGAAAGATATATATCTTTTTATTAATTGATAATATTTTTATAGCCTAAATTTGTCTTCTCTTATTTTCTCATTGAAGATGGCGATCTTTTTATTAAATGTTATGATTTTAGCCTAATTTTGCCATCTCTTATATTCCAGTTGAAGATGGCGATCAACCGGTTCCAACAGATATTTTTGCGGATTTTTCTAAGCTCCGGGCTATTTCCCAGATTTTTTGGAAGATATGTATCGTTTTATCAAATAATATAATAATTTGGCCTACTTTTGCCTTCTCTTATTTTTTTTATTTGAAGATGGCGATCTCCTGGTTCCAACGGACATTTTTGCGTATGTTTCTAAGCTCGTGGCTATTTTGTTTACTTTCTGAAAGATAAGAATATTTATATTAAATGACATAATTTATATTTCCTATTTTTCTTCAGTTATTTTTCAGTTGAAAATGCCGATCTCCATGTTCCAACGGAGATTTTTGCGGTTTTTTCTTAGCACCATGCTATTTTCTACATTTTATTGAAGATATGAATCTTATTATAAAATGACAAGATTTTTATAGCCTAATTTTGTCTTCTGATATTTTTTAGTTAAAGATGGCGATCACCAGTTTCCAACGGATATTTTTACGGAGTTTTCTTAGCTTTGGGCTTTTTTCTACATTTTCTGGAAGATATAAATCTTTTATTAAATGATATGATTTTTGGCGTAATTTTGTCTTATCTTTTTTCAGTTGAATATTGCGATCTAACGGTTCCAACGAACATTTGTACGGATTTTTCTGAGCTCAGTGCTATTTACTATATTTTATGGCAGATATGTATCTTTTTATTAAAATGATATCATTTTTGTCCTAATTTTGTCTTCTTTTATTTTTCAGTTCAAGATGGCGATCTCCTGTTTCTAACAGATATTTCTTCGTATTTTTCTGAGCTTCGAGCTAGTTTCTATATTTTCTATATGATATGAAACTTTATATTAAATGATATGAATTTTATAACCTAATTTTGTCTTCTCTTATTATTCAGATGCAGATGGCGATCCCCCGGTTCCAAAGGACATTTTTACTGATTTTTCTGACCTCAGGGCTATTTTTCTATATTTTCGGGAATGTATGAATCTTTGTATTAATTGATATGATTTTTGATCTAATTTTTTCTTCTCTTATTTTTCAATTGAAGATGGCGATCTCCCGATTCCATCGAACATTTTTTGCAGATTTTTCTGAGCTCGGTGTTGTTTGCCACATTTTCGAAAAGTTATGTATGATTTTATAGCCAAGTTTGTCTTCTCTTATTTTTCAGATGAAGATGGCAATCTTTCGATTGCAACAGACATTTTTGTGTATATTTTGAGCTCAGTGCTGTTTTCAACATTTTATGGATACATAGAACTTTTTATTAAATAGTATGATTTTGCAATCTAAATTTGTCTTCTATTATTTTTTCAGTTAAAGATGGCGATCTCCCGGTTCCAACAGATATTTTTGCACATTTTTTTAGCTTGAGGCTATTTTTCAACATTTTCTAGAAGATATGTATCTTTTTATGCAAGATATGGTTTTTGGCCTAATTTTGTCTTCTCTATTTTTACTTTGAATATGGCGATCTCCCTGTTCCCAATGGACATCTGTGCGGATTAATTTTGAGCTAGGCTATTTTCTATTTTTTTTGTATAATAGAATCTTTGTGTTAAATGATATGATTTTTATAACCTAATTTTGTCATCTCTTATTTTTTTTAGTTGAAGATGGTGATCTCAGGTTCCAAGGGAGATTTTTGCGGATTAGTCTGAGCTTGGGGCTATTTTTCTTCATTTTCGAGAAGTTATGGACTTTTTATTAAATGATATTATTTTTTGACATAATTTTGTTTTCTTTTATTTTTCGATTGAACATAGTAATCTCCCGTTTCTCACGAACATTTTGCATATTATTCTGTCATTTGGGACTATTTCTAATTTTCTGGAAGATATGAATCTTTTATTAAATAAGATGATTTTTGGCCTATTTTCGTCTTCTCTTATTTTTCAGTTGAAGATGGTAATCTCCCTGTTCCAACAGACATTTTCGTGGATTTTCGTAAGCTCAGTGATATTTTCTACATTTTTATAAATGATATGATTTTTTTAGACTACCTTTGTCTTCTGTCATTTTTTCAATTGAAGATAGCGATCTCCTAGTTCCAATGGAAATTTTTGCGGATTTTTCTTTACTTGTGGCTTTTTTCCAACATTTTCTGGAAGATATGGATCTTTTTATGAAATGATATGATTTTGGCCTAATTTTCTCTTGTCTATTTTTCAGATGAAGATGACGATCTCCTGGTTCCAACAAATATTTATTGCGGATTTTTCCGACCTTTGTGATATTTTCTATATTTTCTGTAAGATATGAACCTTTATATTAAATGATATGATTTTTATAGCCTAATTTTGTCTTCTCTTATTTTTTTCAGTTGAAGATGGCAATCTCCTGATTTCAACGAACATTTTTGCAGATATTTTGAGCTCGGTGCTATTTTCTAACTTTTATGGAAGATATAGAACTTTTTATTAAATGATATTATTTTTATAGCCTACATTTGTCTTCTCTTATTTTTTTTCAGTTGAAGATGGCGATCTTTCAGTTCCAACGGAAATTTTTCCAGATTTTTCTGAGCTCTAGGTTATTTTCTACATATTTTTGAAGATATATACCTTTGGATTAAATGATATGATTTTTATGGTCTAAATTTTTCTTCTCTTGTTTTTCAATCGAATATGGCGATCTTTCGGTTCCAACGGACATTTTTGCATTTTATTCTGACATCATGGCTATTTTCTAAATTTTCTAGAATATATGTATCTTTTTATTAAATGATATGATTTTTGGCCTAATTTTAGCTTCTCTTATTTTTCTGTTGAAAAATGGCAATCTCTTCGTTCAAACGGACTTTTTTCGGATTTTTATGAACTCGTGCTATTTTCTATGAAAGATGATGATCTTTTTATTAAATGATATGATTTTCATAGCCAACATTTTTCTTCTCTTATTTTTTTCAGTTGAAAATGACGATATACCTGTTTCAACAGAAAGTTTTGCGAATTTTTTAGTATGGGACTACTATTTTCCCTTTTCAGGAAGATATAGATATTTTTATTAAATGCTATGATTTTTGTTCCAATTTTGTCTTCTCTCTTTTTAAGTTGAAGATAGCGATCTCCGAGTCCAATTTACATTTGTGCGGATTTTTTTGAGCTCCGAGCTATTTTCTACATTTTATATTAGATATGGATCTTTAGATTAAATGATATGATTTTTATAGACTAATTTTGTCTTCTCTTATTTTTTGGTAGAAGATGGCAATCTCTCGATTTCAACGGACATTTTTACCGATTTTGCTAAGCTCGTGTCTATTTTCTACATTTTCATGATGTTATGGATCTTTTTATTAAATGATATGATTATTTTGATAAATTTTGTCTTCTCTTATATTCTGCTAAAGATGGCGATCTCCTGGTTCCAACAAACTTTTTTTGCGGATTGTTCTGACCTTGGTGCTATTTTTCACATTTTCTGGAAGATATGGATCTTCTTATTAAATGATTTGATTTTTGGCCTAATTTTGCATTCTCTTATTTTTTTTTTAATTGAAGATGTCAATCTCCCAGTTCCAATTGATATTTTTACAGATTTTTTTAAACTCGGTGCGATTTTCAACATTTTATGGAATATATGTATATTTTTTTAAATGAGATGATTTTTATAGCCAACATGTTTCTACTCTTTTTTCTGGTGAAGGAGGCAATCTACCGGTTTCAACGGAATTTTTTACAGACGTTTCATAGCTTGGGACAATTTTTCTTCATTTTGTGTAAGATATGTATTTTATGAAATAATATGATTTTTGCCTTAATTGTGTCTTATCTTTTTTTCAATTAAAGATGGTGATCTCCCGGTTCCAAGGGACATTTTTGCAGATTATTCCGACCTCGGGGCTATTTTCTAAATTTTCTGGAAGATTTGCATCTTTTTATTAAATGATATAATTTGTGTCGTAATTATACATTCTCTTATTTTTTTTAGTTAAAGATGGCGATTTGCTGGTTCCAACGAATATTTTTGCGGATTTTTTACAGCTCGATGTATTTTCGACATTTAATGTAAGATATGGATCTTTTATTAAATGATATTTTTTATATTCAATTTTTGTTTTCTCTTATTTTATTCAGTTGAATATGGGCAATCTACCGGTTCCAACAGATATTTTTGCTGATTTTTCCTATCCTAGGGCTATTTTTCTACATTTTCTGGAAGATATGGATCATTTTATTGAATGATGTGATTTTTTGGCCTAATTTTGTCTTCTCTTATTTTTTAAGTTTAGGCATTCTTTCGGTTCCAACGGATATTTTTGCGGATTTTTTACATAGAAGCTATTTTCTATATTTTCTGGAAGATGTTGATCTGTTTAATAAATAATATGATTTTTGGCCTAATTTTTGTCTTCTCATATTTTTTTAAGATGAAGATGGCGATCTCCGGGTTCTAACTGACATTTTTGCAGATTTTCTAATTTCTTTGCAATTTTTCTACATTTTATGGAAGATATAGATCATTTTATTAAATGATTTTATTTTTCGCCTAATTTTGTCTTCTCTTTTTTTAGGTGAAGATGGCGTTCTCTCGGTTCCAACAGATATTTTTGTGGATTTTTTGAACTAGAGGCTATTTTCTACATTCTCTGGAAGAATGGATCTTTTATTATATAATTTAATTTTACGCCTAATTTTGTCTTCTCTTATTTTTTTTCGATTAAGATGGCGATCTCTTGGTTCCAACAGACATTTTTGCAGTTTTTTCTCAGCTCCTGCCTATTTTCTAAATTTTCTGTAAGATATGTATCTTTAAATTAAATGATATGATTTTTTTTGCCCAACTTCGTCTTCTCTTATTTTTCAATTGAAGATAGCGATTTCTTTGTTCCAAACGAATTTTCGCGGATTTTTCTGAGCTCGGAACTATTTTCTGCATTTTCTGGAAGATATGGATCATTTTATTATATGATATCATTTTGCCCTAATTTTATCTTCTCTTATTTTTTAGTTGAAGATGGTGATATCCATGTTCCAACGGGTATTTTGGGGATTTTTCTGTTCTCGGGGGCAATCTTCCGGTTCCAACGAAAATTTTTGTGGGTTTTTCGAAGCTCAGTGCTATTCTCTACTTTTTATGGAAGATATGAATTTTTTATTAAATGATATGATTTTTATACTCTACGTTTTTCTTCTCTTAATTTTTCAATTGAATATTGAGATCACTAGTTCCAGTAGACATTTTTACATTTTTTTGTTAACTTGGGGCTATTTTTTTCATTTTAAGGACGATATGGACCATTTTATTAAATGATATGCTTTTTGGCCTAATGTTGTCGTCTCTTATTTTCAGTTGAAGATGGCGTTCTCACAATTCCAATGGAGATATTTGCGGATTTTTTTGAACTTGAGGCTATTCTCTATATTTTCTATATTTTAGAAAAGATGAGGATATTTTTATTAAATGATATGATTTGCATGGCCTACATTTGTCTTCTCTTATTTTTTTCAGTTGAAAATGGCGATCTACCCGTTTCAACAGAAATTTTTGCTTATTTTTCTTAGTTTGGAACTATTTTTCTTCCTTTTTGGGAAATCTGGATATTTTTATTAAATGATATGATTTTTTTGCCCAATTTTCTCTTCTTTCTTTTTCAGTTGAAGATGACGATCTCTCGATTCCAATTTACATTTGTGCAGAATTTTTTGAGCTTCGGGCTATTTTCTACATTTTCTATAAGTTATGGATCTTTATATTAAATGATATGATTTTTATTGATTAAATTTGTCTTCTCTTATTTTTAAGTTGAAAATGGTGATCTCCATATTCCAACAAATTTTTTACGGATTTTTCTGAGCTCGAGGCTATTTTCTTTATTTTATTGAAGTTATGGCGCTTATTATTAAATGATATAATTTTTAGCCTAATTTTGTCTTCTCTTATTTTTCGCTTGAAGTGTCGATCTCCCGTTTCCAAGGACATCTTTGCAGATATTACTAAGCTTGGGACTATTTTTCTACATTTTCGGGAAGTTATAGATCTTTTTATTAAATGATATGATTTTTGGCCTAATTTTGTCTTCTCATTTTTAAGTGAAGATGGCTATCTCCCATTTCCAACGGACATTTGTGCAGATTTTTCTAAGATCCAAGCTATTTTCTAAATTTTCTTGAACATTTGGATTTTTATATTAAGTGATATGATTTTTATAGCCTAATTTTGTCTTCTCTTATTTTTCTGTTGACGATGGCTATGTTCCAGTTCCAACGAATATTTTTTCGGCTTTTTCTGAGCTCGGGACTATTTTTCTATATTTTGTCTTCTAATATTTTTTAATTGAAGATGGGCAATTGCCCGTGCTATTTTCTTAATTTTCTGTAAGATATGAATTTTTATATTAAATGATATGATTTTTATTACCTAATTATGTCTTCTTTGATTTTGTTTAGTTGAAGATGTTGATCTCCCTGTTTCAACGGCCATTTTTGCGGATTTTTCTAAACTCAAAACTATTTTCTAATGTTTATTAAAGATATAGATCTTTTTTCTTAAATGATATGATTTTTATAGACTAAGTTTTTCTTCTCTCTTTTTCAGTTGAATATGGCGATCTCCCCGGTTCCAAGGAAATTTTTACGGAATTTCTGAGCTCCGGGCACTTTTCTATATTTTTTGAAAGATACAAATCTTTATATTAAATGATAAGATTTTTATGGCCTAATTTTGTCTTCTCTTATTTTTTCAGATGAAGATGGCGGCCTCCTGGTTCCAACAGACATTTTTGTGGATTTTTTGAGCTGTGAGGTATTTTCTACATTTTCTGTTAGATATGGATCTTTTTTATTAAATGATATGATTTAATGGCCTAATTTTTTCTTCTCTTATTTTGCAGTTGAAGAGGGCGATCTCCCGTTTCCAACGGAAATTTTTGCTTGTTTTTCTGAGGTCAAGACTATTTTCTATATTTTTTTAGAAGATAAGGATCTTTATATTAATTGATATGTTGTTTGGCTAACTTTGTCTTCCCTTATTTTCAATTGATGATGGCGATCTTTTTATTAATGATATGATTTTTTTGGCCAAATTTTGTCGTCTTAGCTTAATTTCGATTAAAGATGGCGATCTCCCAGTTCCAACGAACATTTTTCTGATTTTTCTCAGCTCCTTGCTATTTTTCACATTTTCTGTAATATATGGATCGTTTTATTAAAGATATCAGGGAAGACAAAATTAGGCCAAAAAATGTCTTTTGAAACCGGGAAATCGCCATCTTCAACTGAAATATAAGAGAAGACAAAATTTGGACCGAGAAATCTCCATCTTTATCTATCAAAATGTTCATTGTAACCGGCATCTTACCATCATCAATTGATAAAAATTTTATATACATTTTTG
>JAULAV010009001.1:0-46143 GCA_030789695.1 Scilla litardierei
AATTCTGATTTTTCAATTGCACAACTATGAATTGTAGGTTTGATATGAATCAGATTGGAGATTTTATTTTTAAAAAATTATTTGCTTTGTTCATCTGCTTATCATCATGGGTTAAAAGTTGGCATTTTTAATTTCATGCTTATATGAAAAACAGAGCGTGGCATCAACAATCGTCGGCTTTGTAGGATTATTTGTAATCGCAAAGACCCATGCGAGGCTTACCTTCTATTACAAATTCCATTTGGTGATATATATTTAGGATTTAGGAATTTAGGACTTAATTTCCTAAGCAAACTGAATCCTTACAAAGTAGGACATCAATTGTGGTTGATGATGCCATGAGGCTAACGATTATGTGCTTCTATTTGGATTTTGGAAAATTCGCGATTAACATGTAATTGAATCAGATTCGTGATTAATATAGTGTTGGCTTGTTTTCTTTTCAATCTTGAAGAATTTTAATGCTCTACTTTCGTTTATTTTAATTACTTCTTTCTTTCTTAACTTATTTCTTTGACAAAAAAGCAGTGCCGGAAGTCCTACCATGCTCCATATCAATAAATATGACAAGAAATTACGTTACACAACACATTTTATGAGACAAATGGGTTTCTCTAGTTGGTCATTTTTTTAGTTAAATGGGGTTCTATAGCTGATTTCTCTCTGTTTCTGATTGTTTATTGGAATTTTGTTTGAATTTTACAGGAAGAGAAGGCAAAAATTATTCAAACCATGATGTTTGTTGCTGGAATAAATACGCTGCCTAAGACCCATTTCGGCTGTCGGCTTCCGACCGTGATCGAAGGGTCATTTACCTTCATCTTTCGACCCTATCGATTATTCTCAGTCACAGATTCGTTTACATTATTGACCAATAATATGAGGTTTATTTTAAATCTTTCAGTGTGTTTATACTGTTTTTAATCTCTAGAATCATTTTCGATTTATTAGTTGGGTTGATGTATTAGAGATTTGAGTACACCATGAGGACAATACAGGGTGCTCTTATCACGGGATCGAGCTTGCATATTTTTATGGGGTTTTCGGGCTCGTGGAGGATTATGGTCAGGTATTTGTTGTTTTGATTTGTGAATTGCTTGGTTATTTTGGGAAGTTCTTGCATTTGCATTCTCAGTTTCATCAAGTTGTTGATCCCAAAAGTATTTTGAAGTCTATCTGAATGTTTTAAAAGCAAAATTGGTGGTAAAATGTGTGTGTTTTCCTTTCCTCAAGTCGCGTAACTAAATTTGGGGTGTGATTTATACTTCTGCACAATCTTCACTCAATTTTCGATTTATTTGTTGGGTTGATGTATTAGAGATTTGAGTACACCATGAGGACAATACTTGGCATCCTTATCACGGGATCGAGCTTGCAGATTCTTGTGGGGTTTTCGGGCTTGTGGAGGATTATGGTCTGGTATTTGTTGTTTTGCTTTGTGAATTGCTTGGTTATTTTGGGACGTTCTTGCATTTGCATTCTCAGTTTCATCAAGTTGTTGATCCCAAAAATATTATGAAGCCTATCTAAATGTTTTTAAAGCAAAATTGGTGGTAAAATGTGTGTTTTCCTTTCCTCAAAAGATATAGGTGTCGCCTAACCAAATTTTGGGAGTGATTTATACTTCTGCACAACATTCACTCAATTTTTCCCAGGCTGATAACTTTTCATGCTTTAACGAGTGCTCTTCCATTGCTCTCGAATTCCATATATTGATCTTTCATGCATTACTAAGTTGTCATATGCAGTGCAAGTTTTGGGACATCACTATTTTCTAGCTGATGCCTAGTTGTACAACATGCTTGCATATTTTGTGTAGCACATGCTTGTTACTGGGCAGACTATGAATGTACTGAATCACTTGCGACATAATTAGGAATCCATTTTAAATAGATGCTTTAATGTTTCTAGGATATTGTATGCCATGGCTCATTTATTCTTTGGTTTTTACATGAAAAGTACATATACTGGCTTTTCATCCAAAGTTGCTTCAATCAGGACCAAATTCTTAAAAGATTCATCATCTGTTACCAGTTTGCATCTAGAGGATGGAACCGTTATAAGAACAAAGGTATCTCAACAAGAATGGGCTTTTAATCACATATGGAAGATACTGAATTGTTGTTTTAAAACTGGTTTCCCCCCACTTGATCCTTTTCTACCAATCAACTTTGCAACACTATGATATTTTGCTTGCCTTAAGACCCATGAGAATAAGTTAAATGCAATTACATTGTTTAGAAAAGTTTTTGAAAAAAAGGAGAAAAAGAGCGCTGAACAAGTGACAATGATGATTGTATGTGTTATGCTCTGACTCATATGCACATAATTTGCAATAGTGATAGTAAATATTTGGAAAATGATAGTTTGTCGACAAAAAAGCTTTCGACTAGCTATTTAAAAGTCTGTAATTGTGATGTGAATTGTTGTGACTTGTGTATATAAAACATGAAATACGGTAAGACAATTGTTTTGTTTCTTTTTTATGTTTATTATTTTTTAAGATTTGAAAGACTTTTATTCACCTTCCAGTTATCCCTTTTCACTTCTGTTACTTCTATATGCTAATCCCTAATCAAAAAATGTTTTGTTGGTGATTCAAATGTACTACTCGGGTGTGATGGAATGCAATCCGTGGGGGCTCAATGGTTGGGACTTGCAACTCCCGTTAGTTCTGGTAGGTCAGCTCTCCAGGGATAGGCTATTTATTAAAAAGGCCACGGTATGAAGAATAGAGTCCACCAATTCCTTTCAGATGGTAAAAGGGCTGGTATCGTTCCTCTAAATGACAAATAGGTCTATTGGTTATTTACCTTTTGTACTGCGCTAAGAGGTAAATCTCTCACTTTCTCTATCTCACACATGCACAGACATGCATTGACACATGCAACCCCTTTTCTAATGACAAGGACCAGCTTATAGACCTGGGGGTGATTAAGTTTCAAAAGATTGCATTGAAAATTAACCTCCCCAACTGATCTGCATATTGATCCCACACCAAACTCGAATGGTGGTGAGTATTTTCATGATTGAAGAGATTGCATTACTAAAAATCAATGCGATTCTGAAAAAACAATCGTTTTATTTTTATAAGCAATGTCGGCTAGACATGACGTATTAACATTATGTGGGTTAGGCGAGGGCAAGGGCAGCCTGGGCAGCGAATGTGGGTTAGGAATGGCTCATCATATGTAGTGGCAACAGGTATAAAAACTACTTTTTATGGTTTATGTTCTTTTTCTAATTATGTTTATAATGTTTTCACACACAAAAAACACACACTTATTCCATGTTTGTTGCACTGCAGAAACTAATTTTTACGGTTGTAGAGACCGGACGTTCTTCATGGGTCTGAGAGGGTCTATGTCTGTATCAAGCATGACGGCTTGTGTGTACACCATGGAGGACGATTGCATCTGGGTTTTGGAGGTCGATGATGAAGGGGGATGACTGATAGGGAGATGAAGCGTGTGCTCCATCCACCACCGCCGGTCGACGATGAAGGGGGCTTGACTGAGTGGAACAGTGTTGTGTCCACCACAGCCATATGTGTTGTTGTAACTCTATGCCAATACTTGTTTGTCATATGTAGTTAGTTGACTGATGTATGATATCAGCAACGATATGCAAATTTTGTAAAAAATTTATGTCACTTTAGTTTTTGAAAAAAGATGAGGAAATAAAACTGTGTTATCTCGATGAACAATGAATGTTGTTTGGATTATATTTTGTGTGTGTGTGTGTGTGTGTGTGTGTGTGTGTGTGTGTGTGTGTGTGTGTGTGTGTGTGTGTTCATCAGGATGTGTGCAGCTACTACAAGGAGATTTGGAATAGCTGCAATTTTTAATTTTGTACATTTTCTGCAACGTTTTATAGAAGTTGTAATAGATGTTAGACAACGTTTTATAGAAGTTGTAAAGAGTTTTAAACAACTATTTAAACCATTTGTAATAAAAGTTTACATAACTTTTAAAGAAAGTTGTATTATTTCTTTACATAACATTTTATAAACTTTGTAATAAAGTTTACACAATTAAAAGTTGTAATAGAAGTTTACACAACTTTTATTAAAAGTTGTAATATTTTTATACAAAACTTTTCTAAACATTGTAATAGAAGTTTAGACAACATTTCAAAAAAGTTGTAAAACCTATTACAACGTTTGCTTACAACATGCAGAAAAAGTGGTCGAAGGAGCCGACCCTATTACAACTTCGCATATTACAACTGTTACAACCTAATGGTCGGCCCAGAAAATGAAGGCCCAAATAGTTGAAGCCCAAGCGAATAGCTTACCGGCTAGCCGGAACAAGAGCGAGCCCAAATGAGAAGCTCGTCGCTCGCCTGGCAAATTGGGAAGCTCGCCCCATAAATCGAGAGAGAGGCTCGCCCAACTAGTTAAGCAGGAAGCTCGCCAGCCAAGCATAGAGATCGACCGACACGACGAATCTTGCTCTGACGACCTAGGCAGGAGGGTCGATCAGAGGAAGATGGGGACGCCGAGCTCGGGTGCCAAGCTCGACTCTCTCCAAGGGCAACCCTCGGTGACCAGGCAGCCTATAAATATCCTGACCAAGTGATGTGTGGCCACCTACACCTCCAATTAATGCCCAAGGTTAAAGACGAGAACTGATGGCCGCCAGTCATGTCCCAATGAATGCCCATTAAGATGGTGCTAAAATATCTCTGACACTCTCGCAGACCCATCACATCCCCATTAATACTCCAGCAAAATGCCAGCTGGACCCCAGCTAAATCAGAAGCGACAGCTAATTGGACGGCGATCAACAGGCTCTCCCCACTATAAATACCCTCCTCCAGCCATCAACGAGGGGGTTGGTTAGTAGAAATAAAAAAAAATCTCATTTACACTCAAGGATGGATATCATCCATATATCGGTGCCTTCCACGCAAGCTCGCCACGTTACGTCACTCTACACTAAGATAGGCCAGCGTGTCCTACCTCTTTCTAACAAGTTGTTTACTGAATTTACCATCGGAGAGGCCACAGGTTAACAGCCAACTCAGCCTTTTTGACCAACTACTCGTTGTGCAGGAAGATCGGCCACTCTTCTAAGCGACCGGTGACCTTCGAGTGATCTTGAATCCAATGTTTAGCCTCTACTAAGACCCAATTAACCTGTAATAACCGTACCCTTGATTCCCCTTTGTATAAATCTTATTGTTAGACAGATTTGACCTTCAACAATTGACGCCATCTGTGGGAACGAAGGGTTACACCCATGTCAGGCTCCATACATACTCACCGTAATTCCTGCCATGGCAAGTCACCCGACATCACCCCACCCCCACCTCCAAGAAATCCAGGATGACTCGAGGCACTTATCATTGACACTATGAGGCCACCCTTGGTCGAGGAGCCTCGTTCTCCCGTAAGGACTCCCCCGCTGGATCTGCCCTTTGAGGGGTCGATGGCTATCATACAGGCTGCGGCACGCAACGTCCATGCAAACTTCACGGCCTTCACCAAGCTGATGGAAGACTGGGTCCTTGCCAAACACGTGGGGCCCCTCTGCTCGAAGGCCCCATAGACCCCGGAATGTGAGGTGGGACCTGCTCCCCCAGTTCGAAGAGGAAGCAGCCACCCAAAAAGGTGGCTTGACGAGGAAGATGTTGTTCGACCATGACAGCTGTCCGTCGCCATGAGGGAGAGGCTCCGAGAGGGGAGCCAAGGAGTCCCCCATGAGGCGGCCCAGTGAGTACGAAATTCCCCTAGGCCGAATCTCGCTGCTGAAAGTCATCAGCACGGGAGGTCATGGAGACCGAAACAAGAAGAATGCCTACATCAGAGCAAAAGCCCCCGTTGGTTAGGACGCCGTTCTCCTAGGCGTAATGATCACCAAGCAAGGGATTGAGGCAAACCCCGACAAGATATCTACCCTCATTAACATGAGCAAGCCAAGGTCAATCAGAGACTTACAAAGGTCGAATGGACGGATCGTCGCACTGGGGAGATTCCTGTCAAAGTTCATGGAGAGGTCCCTTTCATTCTTTAAAGTCTTGCAAAAGGCCCTCAGTATGAAGAAAGGGACGAGGAAGAAAGTCGAGTGGGACGACTGTTGTGCCCAAGCATTGGGGGAGCTGAAAGCTTATCTTCAAAGCCCACCGCTGCTCGTGAAGCCGGAGAAAGGAGAGCGGCTTGGCCTTTATCTAGCCGCCACCGAGGAGGCCGTCAGCTCGGTTCTAATCAAAGAAGATGGAGGCACCCAGAGGCCGATCTACTATACCAGCTAAGTGCTCTTGGAGGCGAAAACATGTTATAGCCCTTTATAGAAGTTCGCTTACTGCTTAATCTTGACGGCAAGGAAGCTCCAACCTTACTTTCAGGCGCACACCATCCTGGTCTACACAAACTTGCCACTCGAGAAGAATTTGAAGAGATTGGAGAGATCGGGCCAGATGCTAAATTGGAGTGTCAAACTTAGCGAGTTTGACATTGTCTACAAGCCCAGGGTGACGTTCAAGGGTCAGGCACTGACAGACTTCGTAGCAGAATGCACAGTCGAAGAGCTTGCTGGAGCTTCATCGGATGTTCAGCCAGGTACGAAACAACAGAAGCCCACCATCAATGACACCCCCTCAACATCCACCTGATCTGAGGATAAGCGATGGATCATCCACGTAGATGGATCGGCCACAGGCTCGGGGAGTGGAGCTGACATCGTGATAGAGACCCCCGAAGGGAGCTTGCTGGAGTATGCACTCCGCTTCAATTTTCCAGCGACCAACAATGTGGCGAAGACGAGGCCGTCCTCAATGGGTTAAAGCTCTGCGAGCGCTTGGGGCGACAAATGTGCTGCTGATTAGCGACTCGAGGCTCATCGTCTAACAAATACAAGGCAACATTGAAGCTAGGGAGGACCTTATGAAGCGTTATCTAAAGTGCGTCCATGCCGAGCTTCTAAGTTCAAAAGAGTGGAGATCCATTATCTTCCCCGATCGAACATCTTTGAGCCGACACACTCTCAAAGTTGGCATCTTCTTCTCCGGCCGAGATAGGAAAGGCCATCTACGTCGAGAACCTATGACACCAAGTTGGAGAAGGCAAGGTTCTATGCATCGACCGGGAGCCAACGTGGATGAGCCCGATTGTAGCCTACTTGGATACCGGGGCCTTGCTCGGAGATCGGATAGAAGCACGGAAGATCGAAAGACGGGCCTTGGCGTTCGTGATCTTTAGCGACGAGCTTTATCGGAAGCATCGCGTGAGATACGAAGTTTTGCCTTATTTTAAATGCCTCGGGCCCACCAGAGCTGAGCAGGTCGTCCACGAGATACATGAGGGTCTCTACAAGAATCATTACGACGGCTGCACCATAGCACACAAGGCGATCCATCAGGGCTATTACTAGCCAATCATGTTGAACGATGTGACCAAGTATGTCAAGCGGTGCGAGGAGTGCCAAAGATTCTACAAGCATACCACTGCCCTGCTGGCGGACCTGATTTCGATCATCAGCCCAGTCACATTCGCCAAATGGGGTCTCGACATCCTTGGACCATCCCGCATGCGTTAGGATGAAGGAAGTACCTCGTCATTGCCATTGATTACTTCACCAAATAGATCGAGGCAGAGCCACTAGCGCACATCACCTGGAAGGAGATGATGAACTTCATCTGGAAATTCATTATATGCCGCTTTGGAATACCCCACTCTATAGTGACAAACAATGGGAAGCTATTGACTGTTCGGACTTCAGAAGCTTCTGCTCGGACTTGGGTGTCAACCTCCACTTTGCCTCCGTGACGCATCCACAAAGCAATGGTATGGCGGAAGCAACAAACAAATGCATCCTCGGGCCCCTGAAGAAGAAGGTCGACAGTGCCCACGGATCCTGGCCCGACGAGCTGCTCGGCATCCTTTGGTCTTATCGCACGACCTACAAAGTTGTGATCGATGAGAGTCCCTTCATGCTCGCCTATGGAGCAGAGGCCGTTGTTACAGTGGAGGTCGGCGAGAAATCCTTCCGGCTCAGGAACTTCAACAAAGAGGCCAATCTAAAAGGCCTCGACCTTAACATCGAGCTCATCGACGAGGTAAGGGACCGGGCTCTGATAAACCACATTAAGCACATCCAGAGGATGGCCCGTCACTATAACTCATGTGTAAAGAAGTAGAGCTTTAGGGTCGATGACTTCGTCCTTAGAGACATGACCTTCAAACCAGAGATCGCCTGTCGAATAAAGCTCGCCACAGAGTGGGAAGGCCCCTACAAAATAACCGACATTGTAGGGCCGACGACCTACATATTAGCAACAATGGATGGGAGGAGTTAGCTCACCCATGGAATGTCGAGCACTTGCTCAAATAGTATCAATAAATTATGGCCTAAATTATTTTTGTGTTGTCTCAATTTGAATTACAGCTCCTCTCCAAAATCGAAACACCTCAATGTAGGTTGGTTTGATCGTTGGGAGCAATCTACCTTGCCCCCGATAGGTCGCCGAAGGACCTGAGGCAGGCTTTCGAGCTACGCCCCTACCCTTCTAAAGATTCGAGGCAGGCTTCCGTGCCATGCCCCCGATAGATCGCCAAAGGACCTGGGGCAGGCTTCCGAGCTACGCCCATACCCTTCCAAAGATCCGGTGCAGGCTTTCAAGCTGTGCCCCTGATAGGTTGCTGAAGGACCTGGGGAAGGCTTTCGAGATGTGCCTCTACCCTTCCAAAGATCTGGGGCAGGCTTTCGAGCAGCGCCCTCGATAGGTCGTCGAAGGACCTGTGGCACGCTTTCGAGCTGCGCCCCCATTCTTACAAATATCCGGGTAGGATTCCGAGTCACGCTGCCGATAGGCCACCGAAGGACCTGGGACAAGCTTTCGAGCTATGGCCCTACCCTTCCAAAGACCTGGGACAGGCTTCCAAGACGCGCCCCCGATAGGTTGCCGAAGGACATGGGGCAGGCTTCCGAGCCGTGCCCCTGATAGGTCACGAAGGACCTCGGGCAGGCTTCCGAGCTGCGCCCCTACCCTTCCAAAGATCCAGGGCAGGCTTCCGAGCCGCACCCATGATAGGTCGCCGAAGGACCTGGGGCAGGTTTTCGAGATGCGCCCCTACCCTTCCAAAGATCCGAGGCATGTTTTCGAGCCGTGCCCCCGATAGGTCGTCGAAGGACCTAGGGCAGGCTTTCGAGCTTGCCCTACCCTTTCAAAGATCCGAGGCATGCTTCCCAGTCGCACTCCCGATAGGTCGTCGAAGGACCTGGGGCAGGCTTTTGATCTGCACCCTTACCCTTCCAAAGATCGGGGTAGGCTTCCGAGACACGCCCCCGATAGGTCGTCGAAGGACATGGGGTAGGCTTCCGAGCTGCGCTCCTACCCTTCCAAAGATCTGGGGTAGGCTTTCGAGCCGTGCCCCTGATAGGTCGTCGAAGGACCTAGGGTAGGCTTCTGAGCTATGCATACACCCTTCTAATGATCCGGGGCAGGCTTCCGAGCCGCACCCCCGATAGGTCACCCAGAGCTCTTCAGACTGTGCCCCCTCCCTGTCGAGGCTCTGCTGCCGTGTGTCGCACTTGAGGTCGGACCACTACTCAGTCTAAGGACGACCAATGCTCTCCAATAAGGGGCATCGCCAACCTAATTGCACGAGTAAGATCTCTGCAAAATTTTTCTAGAGGGTCTACTCAACGTTCCGCCTTTCCTCGACCCGAAGCTCGTCCACCTCGAATATTGGGGGCATACATAGGGAGGGACAAGGCGTACGACAATAAATGACAAATTTTTCATTTAAATTGTCACTCTGATTACACATCATTCTTACAAAAAGTCCTCCGGACTTAAATAAAAAAATGACAGGATAAGTTCGGCCACAACATCGTCCCGACATCGATAGCTCGCCCTCCCCAACTATGCCTTCGCCAACCCCCGCTCATTGCCAGCCGGAGTGGAAGCCTCTCCCTCATTGTCAGAGACCATCGATAATCGAGAAAAGTCGATCTCCAAGTGGGGGTAGTGCTTCGCCTCCCCTTCTTGAATGTCTCAAAGCCCATCTCTAGGCCCTCCTCAAAGCCCTCGGCCCTGGTCTTTGCCAAAGCACGACAAACTCCTGGAGCTGGTATCGGATGATGGCCTCCAACTTAATCGCCTCGAAGTCGATCTTCTCCATCTCCTCCACCCACCTCTCGTGTACGGTGATCCTATTTCGACTGACCTACCTCTCCCTGGCAAGGGTATTCTCAACGGCCCTTCTTCGCCCTGGGCCTTCTGCTCGGCCTCCTCTCTAGCCTTGTCCAGCTCAGTAATCGTCATCGTCTGGACCAATAACTCCAGAGAGTCACCAGCTTGTCCTCCAGGGCCTATTTCTTCTCCTCAGCCTCCTTCTTCACAGTCTCCAGCTTGGCCACCTTCCTCGCAAGGGTGCCCTCGGCCCTGCTCGACACCGTGGAGTGACGTTGGAGGGACACCAACACCGCGACCACCTACACAAAAGGAGTAAGGGACGTGAGCATGCATTTTCTGAGAAAAGAGGTATCCTGAGTTAGAATAGCGACAAACCTGCATGTTGAGCCAAACGACCGTATCGCAGGTCCTCTCCGCACCAACATTCGCCAAAGACTCTCGATCCTTGGGTAACACAATATTATTGGCCAGGCAGTCTGCAACCCTGTCCTCATCAAACACCGATTCACGGGCACCCAGTGGGAAGAGTGACACAGTGATCTCCCCCATCAGAAGAGCGAGAAGCTCGGCCTTCTTCGACTTGAAAACAGCAAGCGCCACCTCACAGCTTAAATGGGTTGGCTTTCCTAGCCCGACGACAGGCATCCATAGGGCCAACAATTAACTGCTGCCTCTCGGCCGGTCTAGGATGACTCAGCTGAAGAACCCGGAGGCACAACCAAGGGTGCACCTAGCTGGTAGGGGTCACACCTGTCATGGTGACCAACGGGCCCGGGATGCTATAGCGGTTGCGACGACCAGCTTCTCCTGGGGAGGGTCGATGTCGACAGGAGGGTCCAATGTCGCCATGCTCATCCGGGAAAGAAGAGCAGAAGGTGTGGCCTCCACTCTTGTCTTTTTGCTCCGCTCATCCTTCTCGGCCCGAGCGATGCTTGCCCCCTCCTTGCCTCGTTTCTGGGCAACATTGGCCAAGCCCTTGGCATCATGCTCCTTGGCCTTCCTCTTCATCTCCTTCCTTAAGAGACTCATGGCCGCACCTACAAAAAACAACAGATCAGGGTGAGCAAATCAGGGGTGGATCATGAAGCTCGGATTACCTTCAAACCAGACGTGCTTCACTATCTGCTCGTTCGTAACCAGGCCCTAAATTCCCTGCTTTTCTTGGGGATGTCCTCCAAGATTCTGGCGTTCTCTTGGTCGGCTGCCCCGAGGACCACTTCATTGTTCACCGAGGGATTCAGCGTCCTCCAATTCGAACTAAAGCTGGGTCCTTGGGCGTCAAGATAAAGACAAACAAACGTCTATTTTCAATCTTTTATCTTGCCCGGTAGATTGAGAACAGGAGGCCGACCCTTCCTTGCACAAACATAGTAGTATGCCCCCTTGCGCTTGGCTTCGAAGAAATACTGAAACAACGGCAAGGTCAGACTTATGCCACTACCCAAGCAAAGGACAAGGAAGCCAACCAGGGAGCTGATGGAGTTTGGCATTAGTCGAAAGAGGGGGAGTTCATGGATGTGTAGGACGAGGAGAAGAAAGGGTTGGAGAGGGAACCGGAGCCCAAGGGCAAAGGTCTGGGCATAGACCCCGACCTTGTGATCCCTTGGGGAGCATACCCGCTCGGAGAACTCTGGGAGGCGAATGGAATAGGGCGGCCTGATGTACTTGGAGAAAATGAGAGGGACGAAGGAGGTCGACGTATGTGTCGCTATGGCTAAGATCTCCGCTGGGACCTCCGCAGAATCTTTGTCGGCCACCGGGGTCCTAGGGGACAACCTAAGCCATTTCCCTTTCTTAGGGTCCCTATAGGCTGACGACGACGAGGTGATGGCAGGCTCGACGACCGGGTCACCCTCAGAGCGAGGGAGCTCCTCTGGCCAAGACTCCTCTGGCTCCTCTGGCTCCTCTGGTTCCACGGTCGGCTACTCTCTAACTCACCAAAAAATGCTCAACAATAGAATCGGAAGCAGAAGAAGGGGATGATGCCATGGAAAAGGTCGAGGGAATACCTAGAAGAAGAAAAGACGGACGAAACTTCGATGACAACGGCGTGGCGATTGGGACGACGGTAGCAGTAGAATCTCTCGACACAGACGGGGAAATGAATATTCGAAACGATGTAGAGAAGTCCCTCTCGATAGCCTCCCATCTCTTGTTATATGATGAAGAAGCTAATCTTAGCTGTTAGAGGCGGGCCACGTGGTGTGATCTGGGCGAGTCTGGCGCCTCGACTTCCCCCTCGGTCAGATCGGCCACGCATCACGCTCAGAGCGAATTGACGCTTCGAATCTCCACATCACCAAATCGTCATGTTTACCTAAAAATATTTGGCGATCGATTCAAATTAATGTTGTCGATCGGCCCTCAGCCAATAAGGGTGTGACACATCATCCGAGCCGAGCCGGGCTTCCTGGTTTGAACTTAAATGACGGGGGCAATTGTTATGACCTGATGGTCAGCCCAGAAAATGAAGGCCCAAATAGTTGAAGCCGAAGAGAATAGCTTACCGGCTAGCCGGAATAAGAGCAAGCCCAAATGAGAAGCTCGTCGCTCGCCCGACCGATCGGGAAGCTCGCCCTATAAATCGAGAGAGATGCTCCCCAAACTAGTCAAGCTAGAAGCTCACCAGCCAAGTGTAGAGATCGATGGGCACAGTGAAGCTCGCTCTGATGTCCTAGGCAGGAGGATCGATCGAAGGAAGCTGTGGACGCCGAGCTTGGGCTCCAAGCTCGACCTTCTCCAAGGGAAACCCTCGACGACCAGGCAGCCCATAAATATCTCTGACCAAGTGACGTGGGGCCACCTACGCTTTCAATTAATGCCCAAGGTTAAAGAAGAGAACTGATGGCCACCGTTGCGTCCCCATTAATGCCCGATTAAGACGGTGCTAAAATATATCTGACACTCTTGCAGACCCATCGCAGACCCATTAATACTTCAGCAAAGCACCAACTGGACCCCAGCTAAGCAGAAGCGATAGATAATTGAACGGCGATCAACCAACTCTCCCCACTATAAATACCCCACTCCAGCCATCAACGAGGGGGTTCGTTGGTAGAAATAAAAAACTCTCATTTACACACAAGGCTGGATATCGTCCACATATCCGTGCCTTCCACGCAAGCTTGTCACGTTAAGTCGCTCTATACTAAGAAAGGCCACCATATCCTGCCTCGTTCTAACAAGTCGCATACTGACTTTACCATCGAAGAGGCCACATGTTGACAACCAACCCAGTCTTTCTAACGAGCTGCTCGTTGTGCAGGAAGATCGGACACTCTCCCAAGCGGTCGGCGACCTTTGAGCGATCTTGAATCCGGCGTTTAGCCTCTACTAAGACACAATTAACCTTTAATCACTATACCGTTGATTCCCCTTTGTGTAAATCCCATTGTTGGGTGGATTTGACCCACAAGAACAATGTTTGTTCAAAAGTTGTTTGACCTATATTACAACCTTTTTTTAGAAGTTGTCAATGACCATTTTTGTTGCAGTGATATGCATCTTTTTATTAACTAAGATGATTTTTATAGCTTACATTTTTCTTCTCTTATTTTTTAAGTGATGATGGCGATCTACCTGTTCCAACGGAAATTTTTGCGGACTTTTTTGCTTAGACTATTTTCCACATTTTTTGTAAGATATGTATTTTATTATTAAATGATATGATTTGTTGGCCTAATTTTGTCTTCTCTTTTTTTTAGTTGAAGATGGTGATCTCCTGGTTCCAACGGACATTTTTATGGATTTTCCAGAGCTCCAGGCTATTTTCTATATTTTAAGAAACATATGAATCTTTTTATTAAAAGATATGATTTTTTTGGCATAATTTTGTCTTCTCTTATTTTTAAGTTGAAGATGGCAATCTCCCGGTTCCAACGGACATTTTGCGGATTTTTCTGAGTTCGAGCTAATTTTTTTATATTTAATGGAACATGTGGCTCTTTTTATTAAATGATATGATTTTTATAGCCTACATTTGTCTTGTCTTATTTTTCAGTTGAAGATGGCGATCTCCCAGTTCAAACAGACATTTTTGCATATTTCTAAGCTGTGGGCTATTTTCTATATTTTATGGAAGATATGAATCTTTTTATTAAATGATGTGATTTTTATAGCCTAAGTTTGTTTTCTTTTATTTTTTAGTTGAAGATGGCGATCTCCTGTTTCCAACGGACATTATTGCAGATTTTTCCGACCTCGATCCTATTTTCTATATTTTCTAGAAGGTGTCGATCTTTTTATTAAATAATATTTTTGAGGCCTAATTTTGTCTTCTTTTATTATTTTTCGTTGAATATGGCGATCTCCCGATTCCAACGGACCTTTTTGCGAATTTTTCTTAGCTCGAGGCAATTTTCTACATTTTCTGTAAGACATGGACCTTTATATTAAATGAAATAAATTTTATAGCCTAATTTTGTCTACTCTTATTTTTCAGTTAAAGATGGCAATCTTCTGGTTCCAACAAAAATTTTAAAGGATTTTTCTGAGATCTGGGCTATTTTCTACATTTTCTAAAATATATGAATCTTTTTATTAAATGATATGATTTTTGGCCTTATTTTTTCTTCTCTTATTTTTCCATTAAAGATATCGACCTCCCGGTGCCAACGGATATTTTTGCGAATTTTTCTGAGCTCAGGACTATTTTCTACATTTTACTGAAGATATGAATCATTTTATTCAATGATATGATTTTATCACCTAATTTTGTCTTCTTATATTTTTAGTTGAAAATGTCGATCTCTCGGTTCAAATAAAATTTTTTACAGATTTTTTTGAACTCGAGGCTATTTTCTATAATTTCTGTAGAATATGACTATTTATATTAAATGATATTATTTTATGGCCTAATTTTGTCTTCTCTTATTTTTTGTTGATGATGGCAAACTCCCGGTTCCAACCGACATTTTTGCAAATTTTTATTAGCTACAGGATATTTTCTTCAATTTCTATAAGGTATGAATATTTATAATAAATGATATGATTTTTATAGCCTAATTTTATGTTCTCTTATTTTTCAATTGAATATGATGATCTTTCCAGTTCCAACGGACATTTTTGCATATTTTTCTGAGATCTGGGCTATGTTCTACATTTTCTAAAAAATATGGATCATTTTATTAAATGATATGATTTTTTTGCCTAATTTTGTCTTCTCTTATTTTTCTGTTAAAGATGGTGATTTACCAATTCCAACGGACATTTTTGCGGATAAGCTCGGATCTATTTTGTACATTTTACTGAATATATGGATCTTTTTATTAAATATTATAATTTTTGTAGCGTAATTTTGTCTTCTCTTATTATTCGGTTAAGTATGGTGATCTGTCGGTTCCAACGGACATTTTTGCGGATTTTCTGAACTCGGTGCGATTTTTTACATTTTCCGTCAAGTTGATATGATTTTTTGGCCTAATTTTGTCTTTATTTACTTTTTCGTTGAAGATGACGATCTCCCGGTTCTTCCAGATATTTTTACGTATTTTTATAAGCTCTGGGCTGTTTTCTACATTTTTTGTATAATAAGAATCTTTTTATTAAATGATATGATTTTTATAGCCTAAGTTTATCTTTCCTTATTTTTTCAGTTGAAGATGGTGATCTCCATGTTTCAAAGGATATTTTTGCGGATTTCTTTCATCTCGGGGCTATTTTTTACATTTTCTGGAAGATATGTTTCTTTTTATTGCATGATATGATTCTTGGCCTAATTTTGTCGTCTCTTATTTTTCAGATGAAGATGTCGATCTTCTGGTTCCAAAGGACATTTTTACGAATTTTTCTGATCTACGGGTTATTTTCTATATTTTTTGTAAGATATGTATCTTTATATTAAATGATAGGATTTTTATAGCCTAATTTTGTCTTCCCTTATATTTCAGTTGAAGATGAAGATCTCCCGGTTACAACGGACATTTTTTACTGATTTTTCTGAGCTCAATGTTATTTTCTTCATTTTATTGAATATATGGATATTTTTATCAAATGATATGCTTTTTGTAGTCTAATTTTGTCTTCTCTTATTTTTCAGTTGAAGATGACGATCTTTCGATTCTAACAGACATTTTTGCGGATTTTTTTGAGCATAGTGCTATTATTCTACATTTTCTCGAAGATATGGATCTTTTTATTAAATGGTATGATTTTTTGGTCTGATTTTGTCTTCTCTTATTTTTTCCGTTGAAGATGGCAATCTCCCGATTTCAACGGACTTTTTTGTGGGATTTTTAAAGCCTATTTTTTATACATTTTCTGTAATATATAAATATTTATTTTAAATCTTATGATTTTTATAGCCTAATTTTGTCTTCTTTTATTTTTCAGTTGAAGATGGCGATCTTCAACTGAAATAAGAGAAGATAAAATTTGGAACCGGGAAATCGCCTTGTTCAACTTTAAAAATGTCGATGGTAACCAAGATATCGCCATCTTCAACTGATAAGATTTTATATATCATTTTCTGAGCTTGGTGCTATTTTCTACATTTTATGAAAGATATGAATTTTTTTATTAATTGAAACGATTTTTATAGCCTAAAATTTTCTTTCTTATTTCCAGTTGAAGATGGCAATCTTTTTATTAAATGGTATGATTTTTGGCCTAATTTTGTCTTCACTTATATTCTCGTTAAAGATGGCGATCTCCCGGTTCCAACGGATATTTTTGCGGATTATTCTGAGCTCCGTGCTATTTTCTAAATTTTTTGGAAGATGGATTTTATATTAAATGATATGATTTTTAAAGCATAATTTTGTCTTCTCTTATTTTTCTGTTGAAGATGACAATTTACTGATTCCAACGGATATTTTTGCAGCTTTTTCTGAGATCGGTGCTATTTTCTACATTTTCGAGAAGTTATAGTTCTTTTTATTAAATGATATGAATTTTAGGCCTAATTTTGACTTTTCTTATTTTTTTCATTGAAGATGGCAATCGCCCAGTTCCAACGGACATTTTTACCGATTTTTCTAAGCTCCTGGATATTTCCTAAATTAACTATAAGATGTGAATCTTTATATTAAATGATATTATATTTAGTGCCTAATTTTGTCTTCTCTGATTTTTCAGTTGAAGATGTCGATCTCCCAGTTCCAACGGCCATTTTGCGGATTTTTCTAAACTTGGAACTATTTTCTACAGTTTATTGAAGATATGAAATTTTTTATTAAATGATATGATATTTATAGACTAAGTTTGTCTTCCCTTATTTTTCAGTTGAAGATGGTGATCTCCCAGTTCCAACGAAATTTTTTGCAGAATTTCCTGATGTCCGGGCTATTTTCTACATGTTCTGTAAGATATGGATCTTTATATTAAATGATATGATTTTTATTGCCAAATTTTGTCTTCTCTTATTTCTTTAGTTGAAGATGGTGATCTCCTAGTTCCAACAGACATTTTTACAGATTTTTTGGAGCTCTGTGCTATTTTCTACATTTTCTGTAAGATATGGATTTTAATATTAAATGATATGATTTTATGGCCAAATTTTGTCTTCTCTTGTTTTTCAATTGAGTATGGCGGTCTCCCGTTGCCAACAGAAATTTTGGCGTATTTTTCTTAGCTCGGAGCTATTTTCTATGTTTTCTGGAAGGTAACGATCTTTATATTAATTGATATGATTTTTTGCCTAATTTTGTTTTCTCTTTTTTTCCAGTTGATGATGGTGTTCTTTGTATTAAATGATATGATTTTTTGGCATTATTTTGTATTCTCTTATATTTCGGTTAAATATGGCGATATCATGGTTCCAATAGACATTTTTACGGATTTTTTTGAACTCCAGGCTATTTTTTACATTTTCTGGAAGATATGAATCATTTTATTAAATGATAGCAGAGAAGAAAAAATTAGGCCAAAAAATGTCCGTTGAAACCGAGAAATCGCCATCTTCAATTGAAATATAATAGAAGACAAAATTTGAAACCGAGAAATCACCATATTCATCTATAAAAATGTCTGTTGTAACCGGGATATTGCCATCTTTAACTGATACGATTTTTATATATCATTTTCTGAGCTTGGTGCTATTTTCTACATTTTATCAAAGATATGTATATTTTTATTAATTGATTTGATTTTTATAGCCTAAAATTTTCTTCTCTTATTTTCCAGTTGAAGATGCCGATCTTTTTCTTAAATGATATGATTTTTGGCCTAATTTTGTCTTCTTCTATATTCCAGTTGAAGATGGTGATCTCCCATTTTCAACAGACATTTTTGCATATTTCTTTGAGCTCCGGACTATTTTCCACCTTTTGGAAGATATGTATCATTTTATTAATTGATATGATATTTTGGCCTAATTTTGTCTTCTCTTATTTTTGAGTTGAAGATGACGATCTCCCGGTTCCAACGGACATTTTTACGGATTTGTCTAAGCTCGGGGCCATTTTGTACACTTGCTGGAAGATAAAAATCTTTAAATTAAATGATATGATTTTTATATCTTAATTTTTTCTTCTCTTATTTTTCAGTAGAAGATGGCGATCTCCCACTGCAAACGAACATTTTTGTGTATTTTTCTAAGCTCCAGGCTATTTCTACATTTATTAAAGATATGTATCTCTTTATTAAATGACAAGATTTTTGTAGCCTAATTTTGTCTTCTCAATTTATTTTAGTTGAATATGGTGATCTCCTTGTTCCAACGGACATTTTTGTGTATTTTTCTTTGCTTTGGGCTTTTTTTACATTTTCTGGAAGATACGAATCTATTATTAAATGATATGATTTTTGGCCTAATTTTGTCTTCTTTTTTTAGTTGAATATTGCGATCTCCCAGTTCCAACAAACATTTATGCAGATTTTTTTGAGCTCAATGCTATTTTCTACATCTTATGGAAGATAGTTATGTATCTCTTTATTAAATGATATGATATTTGGCCTAGTTGTCTTTTTGTTTATTTTTCTGTTGAAGATAGCGATCTCCCGGTTCCAACGGATATTTATTCAAATTTTTCTAAGCTCCGAGCTATTTTCTAAATTTTCTGTATAATACAAATCTTTATATTAAATGATATGTTTTTATAACCTAATTTTTTCTTCTCTTATTATTCTGTTGAAGATGGCAATCTCCCAGTTCCAACAGACATTTTTATCGCATTTTCTGAGCTCGTGTTTATTTTTCTATAGTTTCGAAAAGTTACGGATCTTTTTATTATGTGATATGAATTTTAACCAAATTTTTTCTTCTCTTATTTTTCAATTGAAGATGGCAATCTCCCTGTTTCAACGAACATTTTTACAGATTTTTCTGAGCTACGGGCTATTTTCTACATTTTCGAAAAGTTATAGATCTTTTTATTAAATGATATGATTTTTATAGCTTAATGTTGTCTACTCTTATTTTTCAGGTGATGATGGCGATCTTCCGTTTCCAACGAACATATTTGCATATTTTTTAAGCTCGGTGCTATTTTCAACATTTTATAGAAGATATATAACTTTTTATAAAATAATATTATTTTTATAGTGTAATACCTTGTTTTCATATATATGGGTATAATGTACGTATTTCTAGACGTATTTGTATGGTTGAAATTTTTGGGTATATTTATAAATTTTCCATAAATTTCTAATTACCAAATTATTTTAAATAATTTATAAAACATCGTTTGGATTAAATGGATTAGTATTTAGATGGTATACTTGGTATTTGGTGAGTAAGGGTATTTCAATGGAGTATTTCTATTTATTAGAAAATAGAAATCCATAAATTTCTTAATGGAGACACCTAGCCTAAAAGATGTCATCACCGCTTTGATTTTCACCTAACTCTCTCCATTTGGCAAGCTAAGAGGGAATTAAAGGATGATTAGGATGATGGGATGAATAAAAGAGAAGAAATTGGGAAAAAGAAAAAGAAGAAGAAACAATTCAAGTTCTGCCATCTTCTCTCTCCCTTCTCCTCCCTTTGCACCTCCCCTCCACCACCATCTCTACCACCATCTCATTAATTAAATCCCCCTATTGACATCCACTATTGGAGCTTAAGGTTGGAAGAAGAAAGATTGATGATTGATGGGGTCTTCAAGGAGAAGAAGGGCCAAAGAAATTAAGAAGGAGATATTTGAGGTAGGAGTTCTAACATCCTAGTTAGGATGTAGTTTTAGGATTGTGGTTATAGAGTTTCATCACCTAGTTAATTTTAAGTTGGAATTTGATGTAGAATTGTAGTTTAAGCGCCATGCTAATAAAGTGACATGTTTTGTTAAGTTTAGTATGCATGCTTATGATGTAATGTTTTATGTAGTGGAAGTAAGCATAGTTTGCCAAAATATACCATGTAGCATCCCATATTAGTGTAGACCATATTGCCATTATACTTCCTTTCTTAGCATTAAAATCATTATCATGTTAGTCAGTCAATATGCTATAATAGCTAAGTTAATGATATGCTGTAAAAACTCCAGTTTTGTCCTTTAGATTAAAAAATTCATATCTACTAATGTAGACCTCCAAATGGGATGATTCAAAATGTTTTGAAAAGGTTATGAAGTTAACTAAAACTCTCTAGAAGGACGCAGAACCTAGTTTTGACTGTAGGAATGTGTAAACAGACGATTTTACCACGGTGTCAGTTTTAGACAGATTCTACTACATTTTGAGAAAAATTTCATAACTCTCTCAACAGGCCCCTAAATGACACAATCTTATATAATTTGGAAACAGAACTTAAGCATCTACAGCTTTTCTGTTTAGCACTAAACCAGATTATGACCTAAGATAGCTGTTTTTGACTGATATATCAGAGTTCAGATTCAAAACAGAATTCTGAAGTTGTCACATAAATATCATGTTAAAGTTTGTGAAAATTATGGCGCTAAGAATGGTGATATTCATGATTATAGATGTAATGTTGTTATCCATGTAGTAAATTATGTTATGAGAATAGTTCATGCTTATGAATGTTATGTTATGCTTGTACTATGTCACACGAATGCCATGTTATGCTCCTTATTCTCATATAAGCATATGTTACGCTCATTATTCTCATATTAGCATACTTTATGACAAGATGCTTCCATACCATGATGTGTTTCATATTAAGAATGATGGAGTTATATGTTAATTGTAAACATAAGATGTTATAGTATATGTGAAATTTGTCATGAAAAGAATGGTAGCGTAACAGAAATTAATACGACATAGACCAAAGTGCCATATGGACCAGCGTACCATGGAAATGCCGGATGCCACCTCCTGAATCCATGGGGGCTACCTCTTGAATCACGTATGATATGATAGACGACATGGACCTACGTGCTACATAGACCAGCGTGCCACAGAAATGTCGGGGTCACCTCCTGAATCCATGGGAGTCACCTCTACAATCCATGAGTCACATTTTAGGCACGCTGGTATAGATGGGATTCTTTAGGTGATGCATTTGTATTCATAACCATTCATATGCATCATGTGCATATCTGTGATTGTCTGCCTTTACTTCACGCTTATTTAATTCTGTAGCTTTTACTTTTCAATATTTGCATGTCATCGTGTTTACGTTTCCTGCATGTTAATTCAATAGGCCTTATTTACAGTACTTGTTCCTTATGCGTAAATAGTAGACCTGTTTATAATAAAGTGACCAGCCCCTAGTTAGGAAGAACAGTTCTAAAACTAGACCATATGTGTGTTATATGTTTACAGTAAAGTGACCAGATTATGGCCTTAGATAGCTATTTTAGACAGATATATCAGAGTCCATATTTAAAACAGAATTCTGTTGTTGTCATATAAATATCATGCTAAAGTTTGTGAAAATTATGGTGCTAAGAATGGTAATATTCGTGCTTATGGATGTAATGTTGTTATCCATGTAGTAAATTATGTTATGAGAAAAGTTCATGCTTATGGATGTAATGTTATGCTTGTACTAGGTCATACAAATGCCATGTTATGCTCCATATTATCATATTAGCCTACTTTATGACAAGATGCTTCCATAGCATGATGTGTTTCATATTAGGAATGATGGAGTAATATGTTAATTGGAAACATAAAATGTTATAGTGTATGTGAAATTTGTCATGAAAAGAATGGTAGCATAACGAAAATTAACACCACATAGACCAAAGCGCCACGTGGACCAGCGTGCCACGGAAATGCCAGAGGCCACCTCCTGAATTCATAGGGGCCACCTCTTTAATTTATGTGTGGTATGATAGACGTCATAAAGCTATGTGCTAAATAGACCAGTGTGCCACGAAAATGCCGGGGCCACCTTCTTAATCCATTGGAGCTACCTATAGAATCCATCAGTCACCTTGTAGGCACGATGGCATAAATGTGATCCCTTAGGTGTTGCATTTGTATTCATAACCAGTCATATACATCATGTGCATATCTGTGATTGTTTGCCTTTACTTCACGCTTATTTAATTCTGTAGCTTTTACTTTTCAATATCTGCAAGTGATGTTGTTTTTCTTTCAATACATGTTAATTCAGTAGGCCTTATTTACAGTACTTGTTCCTTATGCATCAATAGTATGCATGTTTACAGTTCACTGACCAGACCATAGTTAGGAAGAACAGTTCTAAAACTGGACACTGCCTGGCGATGTTAGGATTTCCTACTGGGTCACGAGTTGACGTGTCCCGTTTACTTTTTCCAGATTTCAAAGCAGTACACTCAGATCTGACCCGACTCAGGAGTTAGCTTTGAGTTCATGGTAGAGATGAAATCCTCAGAGGGCAACCTCTTCGGTTGGTTCTTAGGGTACTCTAGGGAGTGAGTTGTACTTGTGTGGACCTTTATGTCTTTTGGAAATTTTTCTGGGATTTCTTCTGTTTTTCACTTTTGTATTTGAAGAATAGATGATGTAAATAAAGATATACCTTTGTTTTAATAATAAAGAATGTTGGACGTGTACATGACTGTCTCATAATTTCTGCGTTGAAGCATTACTTGTACTTCTCAGCATGTGTGCAGTGACCTGCATTATTCTTCTTGTGGACTCTCTTCCTTTTCTTTCTTTTTAACACTCGCTGCTTTAGAAATAATTGGAATGGATTCGTACTTACCGGGTATCCTAGGGAGCGGGGCGTCACATTTGGCGGCATATGCAGGTCACCACAATACGACGTGCGTTAGGTACTGTGGGTAATGCTCCATGGAGAAAAGTCGTGTCATAAGGTGGGTAGTGGCCTTAGAGTCTAGACTGAGACATTATTAGTATGGAGCCCTACCTATAGAAGGCTAAGCAAGAACCTGTTTCCAGGTGGATAAATTGTCACCTATGTGTGATGTTTTACGGCGTACACTTCTGTGTACATAGGTGCAGTTGGTATGTATTCATGGGTTGGTATAATTGGTTATATATGTGTGCTATATATTGCATATGTAAGGTATAACCTATAGATATTTCTGTATGGAAGTATGTGTATTTTTAATATATAAGCATATGTAAGGATGTTTATATGTATACATAGATAGAGATACTGGTATGTATGGATGTATCCATGTATGTGTTCGTTATGTGAGTCTCTTGTTGTATATGCATTTGTTATGACGATATATATATATATATATATATATATATACACATATATATATATATATACATACATATATACATATATATATATATCTATTATACATTTGACAGAGTTTTTTGAATCCTAGGGCTGACTAGGACAAGATAAAAGACGGCTGAGATTTGATCTAAGCAAATCAACGGTTGAGATGGGTTGCTGTAAAATATTTTGGGGGGACAACTTTGAGTTTTGAGGAAAACAATATGTGGGGTCAGCTGAAAATAGAAAGGGTTAATTTGTGTGTTTGGTTGGGTTGGATATACTATTAACATGAGTTCCTTCCCTAGATTGCCATCATCTAACCTTTTGTTTCTTTGTTTCTTTTCCTGTTCCCAACGTCAGCTGTAAATCCTCCCCCGACGCCTCGCCTTCCCCCCTAAATAGAATGACGCATCGCCTGCCCCAAACGACTGTCATCATCCAACCATTTGTGGGTTTCTTTCCCAAACCTCATTTCTCGCAACCTCGCAGGTCAATCTCGCAACCTCGCAGGTCAATCTCGCAACCCTCTCGACTGCCACCTCCCTCTCGCAGGCGATCCCTCAGGTGATCCTCTCGCATGTACCCATTTTGAAATAACCCCATTTCGCAATAACACTTTTTGAATTGATCCTCTCTCGCAGGTACCCATTTTGCATTGATCCTCCCTCAGGTGATCCTTTGTCGCCTTCTTCTTCTTCTTCTTCTTCTTCTTCTTCTTACAGGACCAAGTGAACTTCTTTTATTTAAAGCATCACTTTTCTTTGATAAAGTACAAATTAAAGTGTAAGTGATTCCAGTTTTTGAAATTTGCAGGTACCCTCTCGCAGGTACCCATTTTGCAGTGATCCTCCCTCAGGTGATCCTTTGTCGCCTGCTGCTGCTGCTGCTTCTTCTTCTTCTTCTTCTTTTTCTTCTTCTTCTTTTATGAATTACAGGACCAAGTGTAATAATCTGAGATTTGTGCAAATTAAATTGTTTGTTATTTGGTATTTGGTATTTGGTAAATTGTTTGTGCAAATTTAATTTGCAAACCTATAACTTTGCAAAAAATTTGCAAACCTATAACTTCTTTGCAAAATTTTCCAGTACAACACACCGTTTTTGTAAGTACAAATTAAAGTGTACTAATCTGAGATTTGTGGAAATAAATTTTTGTAAGTGATTCCAGTATAGCAAAATTTTCCAGAATTTTTTCAAATTCTGAAAAAATCATTTGAAGTTACTTCTTTGCAAATTTTCCAGAGTTTTTTTTTGTTTGCAAGATCGTTATGTTCAAGAGTATAACACAAAATCCAGTTTGAGTTGTGTTGATGCTTAGCTTAGGGGTTACATTGTCAGCTTGAGCTCTGTCACTTTTCAAATCACTTTTCAAATTTGACTGTTAGTTATTTAATGGATCATTTTGCATGCTTTTTGATGAAGTTTGTTATTTGGCATAACCAGTGCCCTTGGGTGCAAGCGTGATATGTGCAAATCAAGTTTGTTTCCAGAATAGCTTTTTGACCAAATCAAGTTTGTTTCCAGAATTTTTTTTGTGTGCAATGGTGTTATGTGCAATGGTATCAAGTTAAGCGCAAAAGTATCCAATTCACTGGATTTATCATTGAAAAAATTTGGCCACTGTCTGTTCCTAAAACCCACTCAAATTATGCACTACTAATTAAGTGTTGATGATTACATTTGAATGGTAGCATTTTGTGATGCCAAGTGCCAATTATTTGGTATTAGAAAAATTGATATTTTACTCCGAGAAAAATATCGTTGTTTAAATGGTTACAATAGTTGCTAGGGGAAATAGCATGTTACCCTCATCGATCTCAATTCAGGAAAAGGGAAGGTTTCAGGCGGATCCTTCCACCATTGACCCAAATTTGATCTCATTCCCAAACGATTGCCAAAGCTACGAATTAATCCCAATGGACAAAAACTTGGAAATAACCGGACATATAGACAAAAACCTGGAAAAAATTCTGATGGAAACTGTGTTAAAGCATGTAATTTCTATATCCTGGAAATTGTGTTACAATATGTACAGTGGCTAGAACTTTTCTGTTGATGTATAGACAAATTTTAGATTTTCCAAATGCTTTTCTCACATTTCAGATAATACCAATGTTTTTCTCCCCTGTATGTATCAGCACCCAATTCATGATCCCTATCATCACACAATTCATGAATATGTTGGTATTTAGTCAAACAATTAAGTTTGCACGTGCAACGATTTGGAGATAATTTAGTAATAAAAGTTTATATGTTTATTGCTTGCTCGCTTTCAATGTTTATATGAACTAAATATGAATTGAGAAGAACTGCAAATTTATATGAACTAAATATGAAAATCTGTTGTGTATATATAATTGATCATGAAAATCTGTAAGATACATACAATTTAACAATCAATCCAACAGAATCAATTATCTTGAAATCATGATCTTATTCTTTGTAACTGCTAATTTATAATAAACGATTTTCATTATTGCTTGCTTGCTTTCAATCTTTTCTATCACTACTTCCCCTAAAGATTATTGATTAAATGCATTGTTATTTCTCTATTTTTGCAATAAATGTTCGTTTTTTATTGGTTATATACATTTTTTGGTTATATGCATTGTTATTTTTCATTGTTATATGCATTGTGTCAAATGAGGATAGATTTAGATGATGATGGTGATGGCAACATAATTGATTAGGTGTTAGATATACACAGCATTAAAGGTGAGTTTCAATTCTACCTATTTTTTTAGTTTAATCGTGTGTTGGGTTGACAAGTTTGATTTTGGGTTTGTTTTGTGTAATCCGAGTGCTAAAAATTTATTAAATTCAATAATTCAGTAAAAAGACTTATTATAGATTAAAATTTGTTGAAATTTTTGTTTTAATTGTTCTAAATTGGTGCACTGGAAGGATGTAATGGTAACATTTTCTCACACATCGTTTCCCATGTTGGAGTCTTTTCTATTTTGTATATATAAAGTATCTACAGTCCATCTTACTTTCACTTTCACTTTCACCAATCTATATTCTTCTAATGACAAATATCATAATGCAATATACTTGGTGGAGGATTAAATTTAGGCAAAAAATTCTCAGGAGACTTCATGAAGCCATATCTAATTCTGGCAGCAGTGGAAGACAAGCTTCTATTATGTCCAACGGTTCATTGATGTCATGGACTCAATAGAATTACTCATATATGGTTGAAATTTGACTTGGGTGTAATTTCAGATATTTCCATATTTTTGCTAGACTAGACAGATATTCATCCTGATCACTATCCTTTTCTCAATAGAATAAAAATAGAGTTACTCAATTATTGCTAGAATAGAATTACTCAATAGAATTTCTTATATTTGCCCTGATCACTATCCTTTTCTCCTTGCTACTCACAGAATCCATCCTCCAAATAATGTTTTAAATTTAAGAAGGTCTGGCTTTCAAATGACTCTTTCCATGACTTTCCATAACTTTAGTTTTTAAATTTACTTGACATATTAACAGTTAATTTCATATTTAGTTTTGGGTAGTGTCTCGCTCCCTTTAGGTGTGTTTAATTTTATCACCTTCATGTAAATCTGTCATCATCCTCTTGCATAAGAAGGTGAGACACACTTCTTTGAATGAATGAAATTTGTAAGAAGGTGAGACACACTTCTTCCTGCAAATGAAATTTGTATTGATCTTTCAAGGTTTTGGATAAACATGCTTGCTTATGTGAATGTATAAGAAGGTGAGACACACTTCTTCCTGCAAATGAAATTTGTATTGATGTTTCAAGATTTTGGATGAACTTGCTTGCTAATGCTTGCTCATGTCACTGCCTTAGTTTAAATGAACATGCTTGCTCATGAACGAACCCACACATAAAATAAGCATAGAAAATGTTTAGTAAAGACATTAAATATCTTAAGTGCATATCGACACATTTGTCTTGAAATTTCCATTACTTCTAGATTTGATGCATTTCCTTGAACCATTAGTTTCATTAGGTTTCTGACAGAGTTACTTCTACCATTTCTATAGTTATATTATTACTATTATAGATCTTAAGAACATTGCAATGCATGTGCTATCTCTTGAAATTTATTTCTAAATTTGATGCAGTTTCCTGAACCTTAAAGCAGTTTTGCATAATCAAGAATGGCGAATGTGATGGATCAAGTCTCAAAAACTCAATGAGAACCGTATGAGTGTATGCAGTTCTGCACTTGCAGATATGGCTTACTTTGGTCTAGACGGATAGTGGCACGTCACATTCCTCAGCATATACAGTTGGGTTTTGGAATGTTTTGGTCACTAAAAATGTTAATTTGGTGAAGTAGTTGCTACGGGAAAGTCTTCCAATTTTTACCAATAGTAAGAAGAGGTTTAGGATAAAAGAAGTTTTGAGTTCTTCTTTTGGGATTCTGTTGTAGTTTAGCATGTTGATGTTTTTTAAAATTTATGATGAATGTATTGTGTTGTTGAAATTTGTAATCAGCTTTGAGCTCATATCTTTG
The DNA here is from genome assembly GCA_030789695.1 of Scilla litardierei. NCBI lineage: Eukaryota > Viridiplantae > Streptophyta > Magnoliopsida > Asparagales > Asparagaceae > Scilla > Scilla litardierei. The sequence continues at coordinate 28,168 of JAULAV010009001.1, forward strand.
ATATACCCATGGAATGTGTAGCATAGAGCCTACTTTTACAATAGAGACGGGAAGTTGCAAGTTGCATTTTGTTTCATGCATTCTAAAAAAACATTTGACTATTTGACTAGAAGCTATTATGACCTTAGACTTGGAGGTTGCATTTTGTGTATGTGAACTTCAATGTCCCACTAAAATGTGTGCGAATTATGCGATGACTGATGGTAACAATGCATCTTTCGATTATGCTGGCACAAAGAGTTAGTACATGAATTTTTGGGGAATGAAAGTTTCTGGGGAATAGCAGAGTGCAATTAATGCATTTGATCAAAAATTTTAAATGCGGATTATTTTAAATGCGCCGAAGGCGCCCGCTAAATTGTTTTAAACTAATTTGTTGTTCCGCGTATGTGAGTCTCTTGTTGTATATGCATTTGTTATGACGATATATACATATATACATATATACATATATACATATATACATATATACATATATACATATATACATATATCTATTCTATAAAGCATGCATAATTTGAATTTTGTCCCAGTAGGACAAGCTGACTGGGATAAGTATATGCTGACTAGGACAAAAAATCAAACTAGGGGGAAAAGTTTGTGTTTTGGGGGGAAAACATTATGTTGGAAAACTTAAAATTTTGAACACTCAAACTAGGGGAAACCATCAGCTCCCTCCCCAAAAACCCATGGCATCTCTCAAAACGTGGGGGGAAAACAAAAAATTTTGAAAACTGAAAACTGGGGGGTAAAACCCATTCTCTCCCTTCTCAAAACCCCATCAGCTCCGACAGTGTGCTTACCTTGGCTGCCTCCCATAGGAGACTTGCTCGGTGGAAGTTAGAAAGCCGTGGAAGCAAGAAAGAAGAACTGTGGAGAGGGGAAAATTAAAAAAGAGGTGCCGACGACGCCAGAGGTGTTGACGTGCTTCGCTTGTAGAGAACTTGACCGCTAGCTGCACAGATCTTCAAAACCCGTAGGTTCTCGCTTCCCGTCCAAGGTTCTCACATTGCCAGTTCCATTAAACGAAACGAATGCATATTGATATAATCCATTAAACGAAATGAATGTTCCATATTGATAGCAAATTCTCAATATCATTTTTCGATTTCTCAGCTCATCCAAAGCTTCTAGATCATGACGGAGGTGACCATGACGGCGATAATCGCAGCGGTGGTGTGCCAATGTTTCGCACATGATCAGAGAGAAAGCTTCAGAAGGCGAGGTCTGTTGATAAAGTGATGAGCTGATTTCTGATGATCTTTTCCACAAACAACGTAATGATCGAGGTAACTAGGGAACTAACGTAATGATCTTTTCCAAAAACAAATTTCTGGTGATAAAGTGATGAGCTGATTTTGGAATCATTTGGAAATAAACAATGCAGATTTTTTAAAACAAAATTTGTCATTTTCCTCTTTATGAGTTGTTTTATCTTAAAAGGAAATGTTAATTTTGAAATAGGTTAACAGGTAATGGGTGAAATACTGAGAAATTTGATATTTCAATACAAGCTATTTGTTGTTTCTCCTTTCAGGAGACGCAGCAGCTGCAGAGGGAAGTGAGGGGAAAGACATTAGTTTTCCAATATTCCGTACTGGAACAGGAGATGCGGATAATGGTAGTAGCAGTCCTTGAAGAAGATGTGGATAATTGTAAAATTTTGTGTGTCTTAATCACAGAAATTTATCACCAGTCCTTCAATATGTAGAAGTATGTTGATTTTGGAACATTGCTAAAGTGTTGTTTATTTCCAAATGTTGTTAAACTGTTTAGCATTTGGAACAATGCTAATTTAGCTCTATGTTGGTGATAAATTGTTTAGCATTTGGAAATAAACAATGCTAAAGTCAATTTATCACAGAAATTCTGGAATCATTTGGAAATTAAAGCATGTTGATTATCATGTTGCAACTGTAGAAGTATCTATCATAATATGATCAAACTAGCGCCTTCCAATTAAGATTATCACTTAACTCAGTGGTCGAAATCTAAATCTTAATGCAACATGGATGTCAATATGTTGTTTTAAAATAGAAGCAAGAAATTAATATTTTTGATTTCATTGTCTTTCTTTTAAATATTCTTCTTAATTTATTTCTTCTACTCAGCATACTGAAGTCAATTGAAGGACATCCACGGATCAGGATTAGATTCTGAAGCAAGAAATTAAACACAGTGCTTTAATTCTTTGAATTTTCTCTTCATATGTAATGTTGCCATAAAACATCTATTTCCAGATACGACAACAAGAGCACACTTCAAATACATAAACATATCGCCTCAACTTTAGGATCATGTACCCCAACTGCCTTTAGAAGAGACCTAAACAAACACATTAGTTAGTCCTCATTACAGTTGTGTTTAATAAAAATGGGAAAATTGTTAAAATTTTGAAACAAAATGAATTTCAAGTATTACCTCCCATTATTTGAAATATGTGTGTTCTATGTTGCTTTTAATCCACTTTCCAATTTTTCCAAGTTCTTCTTTTAGAAATTAATATATTTAAGGTTTTCTTTCAGGTCGCTAAAATCTCCAAATGTTAAGCAACATTAGCATCTAAATTTAATCGACAAACTAACAGCTGCAACAAGACTAACAATTAGGTTCACAACATGCTCACAGAAATACCACTGTATGGTGCTCATAATGCAACATTCCTTTAGCTGTCTTTGGAGGTGATAAACAATAGGACATTCAGCAGAGTCATCAAATGGATTATAAGAATTTTGGCCATCCTAAAGCTAAATTATAAAAATTAGGCCATCTTATCAAAACATAATAAACCATAACCTTGGCTACAACTAAAAAAACAAATGGCAAGCCACTCTTATTCGAATTAACTACAGTAAGTTTCGAATTTTATCATTTTAAATATCCCTAGATCCTCAGTGGTTTAGTTACCTTTATGCAATGTGGAGTGTCAGCTGGATTTATGAGTCTATGACTTAACAGTTAATTAGGCATATCATCAAGGAAGCTAAGAAGTGTCACACTAGATCCTCAGTGGTTTAGTTACCTTTATGCAATGTGGAGTGTCAGCTGGATTTATGAGTCTATGACTTAACAGTTAATTAGGCATATCATCAAGGAAGCTAAGAAGTATCACATGTGAATATACTTACTCGAAGTTAAGAGAACTTGGGAGACCTTCCTTCCAACGTTTGATTTTCTCTACTCTGTATAGATTGAGGGATGTTTTTAAGTCACCAGGTAATATATGAGGAAGAAGCTTGATACTTGGTTTCCCGCTGTAAGTTCTCTCTCTCTCTCTCTCTCTCTCTCTCTCTCTCTCTCTCTCCCCCCATGCTAACGTTTGATTTTTTGGGTTTAGGTCCAATTCTGAGGCCCCATTTCTGTTTTTCACTTACGTTTCTTAGTTTGTTGATTTGTGTTATTTTTATTGCTGAAATATTGAATTTTGATCAGACAATGTGCAATTTGTGTTTACTATAGTGTATTCAGTTAATATTTCGTATAATTGTCAATTGGGGCTGGTTTTTTAATGAAAGGTTGTATTTTGATCAGATATTCTTGAACATTGTCTATTGTTCTTCTTTGAAAACTAAAAACTGGATTTTAGGGGAATTAAAATTTTTGGGTGAACTAAATTTTCTGGAAGAACTAAATTTTGCAAGGAACTAAAATTTTTGTGTAGTTGAATAATAATTATTGATCTTTAATTATTGTGTAATTGTGTAACCAATTGCTTATAATGCAGGGACCTCATTTTGAATGCATGGACCTCTGGAACTGCACCTCTCTGTGGCTTGAAGTAAATAGTTGAACCTGCACCTCACCTTTCATTTTCCTGCCAAACATCACCAGTGTTGCAGTGGTTCAGGTTTCAGTGTGTTAGCTGAGTTTCACTTTCAGTTTGACTTTCAGTTTCAAATTTTCACATTTTCACTTCCAATTTCACTTCCATTCAAACAACCTGCACCTTACCTTTCAACCACGGTGTTAGCTGAAAGTGAGTTTGTATTCAATACAGAATTATACTTGGTTGCTGCACAATTTCAGTTTGCATTGAATATGATAATATTGTACATTGAATTGATGCGTTTGTGCATTTTGATGAAAAAAATTTCATTTTGATGAAAAAAATTTCATTTTACTGACAGCCATCCACACGGTTCAGGTTTTAGGGCAAAAGGCAAACAAAAAGTAAGTCAAAATTCTTTTTAATCAGTTCTACTGTCATGTACTCATGCCTTGAAATAACTGACTCTCTCTAAATGACAATGCAAATGGAGTTTCAGTCTGCATTCAAAAACATTCTTTTGGAAATGGAACATTGCTTTATAGTTTCAGTTTGGAATATTTAGACCATGTTACTTCAATTTCAGTTTGCATTTAGAACATGTTACTTCAAAAAAAACTTTGCTCTAAACATGTTCTAAACATTCAAAAAATTGTTCTAAATTTGAAAGTGCAGACTGTTACTTCTAAATGACAGTCATTCAAAAAACATTCAAAAAAGAGTGCAGGTAAAAACATTTAGAATGCATAGCATCCACTCTTTGAATGCAAACTGATCTTTTTGAATGCAAACTGAAACTATAACATGTTCTAAATGTTTATTGAAGTAACATGTTCTAAATGTTCCAAATGTTACTTCAATGTTACTTCAATGACAATTTCAGTTTGGAAAGCAATGTTCTAAATGTTACTTCAAATGTTACTTCAATGACAATGCAAATTGGAATGTTTCAGTTCAAAACAGAAATCTTCAAGTAACTAAATTCTGAATCAAAATTGTCAATGTAAAGAATAACACCCACTCTTTTGAATGCAAATGGAATATCGATCACTGGAATTTTTGAATGCAAATGTAAATGGAATTTTGAAGGCAAAATGAAAGTGGAATCTAAAAGTGGAATGCAAACTGAAAGTGAAATCTGAAAGTGGAATGCAAATTAAAAGTGAAATTTTAGTTTTTTTTAAATATCCACTCTTTTTTGAAAGTGGAATGCAAACTGAATTTGAAAGTGCAAACTTAAACTGAAAGTTGAATGCAAACTGAATGCAAACTGAATGCAAACAAATGGAGTATTAGTTTTTTAATGGAAATTGAAAGTGACATCTGAAAGTGGAATGCAAACTGAAAGTGAAAAATTAGTTTTTTTAATGCAAATCGAAAGTGGAATCTGAAAGTGGAATGCAAACTGAAAGTGAAAATTATTATTTTTGAATATCCACTCTTTTTTGAAATTGGAATGCAAACTGAAACTGAAAGTGCAAACTGAAAGTTGAATGCAAACTGAATTAATTCAAACACGAAGTGAAATGGAGTATTAGTTTTTTGAATGCACACTGAAAGTGAAACTAAATATCCACAGTTGGACGCAAACTGAATGCAAATGGAGAATTAATTATGAAAATACTCCATTTTAATCTGAAACTGAAATTGAAAGTGAAACTTTTCAGGTGGGCCAAGTTTGAATGGGAGACATCTTAATGCTCTTTCAACTAAAGCTCTTCCTCTTTGCTAGGATCCATTTCCAGCCCAAAAGTTCAGTGTCGAATATATCCAGTGTCCAATACATGTTAACTAAATACATTAGACAATAAACAATAAACAATATATTGGACACATCAGTGTCCAATACATTGTGTCCAAAAGTTCAGTGTCCAATAAGCCAAGAGGAAGAGCTCGCTACTAGGTAAGACATGTCAAGTTTAGTATGTTAAAGGATGTAAACTTGCATTTTTGTGATTCTTTTCAGTACATATAGCTGCCATGGTCATTTCTGTGTCTTTATGTTCAAGTTAGTGCTATGTTTATCAGTATGTTAAAAGATGGAGATGTTGATCAAGTCTGTATTATGAAGGGTTCTTCTGTGTTTCTCTTTTTTGGTAGAACTCAGATTGAGATAAAGGTTAGCCTTCCTCAGTTTAGATTGTTATGTCTATTTTATGTTATATGTATTCAACTTGGTGCTTGATTTAACAATTGCAAATCTACATTTTAAGTTATTAATAGTAAATTTTGCGTAATTATTTGATGCAGGGAAAAAAATCTAGGCAGCAAAAGATCGTTGAGGTTGCTGATCTGTGTAAGATTCCATTCGTTGCTAGATGTTTAGTGCTTTCATATTTGCGCGCATAAATTATGATTTTTTGCAGGTTTGCCATTCAAAATCTTCTCACGGCTCACGGTTGGTCATAGATTGAAGAGGGCATGAATTAAGGATTTTTGCATGCTCCATAATGGGAATGCGATCTATCTTAAGGAAACTAAGTTTTAGCCTGTATCAGACATGGCATTAAAATCTATTGGTTGTAATTTTTTTAAAAGATGGTGTATTAAGGATGCCTATAGTTGGTGAAATGATTATTGGTTGAAATTCTCAAAGTTTGTAAAGCAACTATAAAGTTTGGGAGTTCATTCTATTACAATTTTCATTATGGATAGTACTAATCAAATTTATTTCGCCTTTTTTCTAATTTCTATCGTACACATTCTGTAGGTGATAAAAATGTATTGTAGTAAGAGTTTACACGTTTTGGATAGAATTATTTAATGCAATGGGTGATGTTAGATGATTTTAATATCACTAGATTTATATGGGAAAGAAAGGAGAAATTCTCATGGTATAGATTTTGTGGAGTTTAGTGATAACGTAAGAGATTTAGAACTTTATTGTTTTTCTCTGCTGAGAAGTGATTTTACTTGGTCTAATAGGAGAAGCGAATATATTCTAGACATACTTGATCGTTTTTTATATGTAAAGAAGGTGTTAACCTAATGCCTTTTGCTATTCAAAGAGGACTTGCCAGTTAGTTTATATCATTGTCCAATTCTTTAATATTCTTCTATTGATAATTTAGTAGAATCTTTGGCTTCAAATAGTATATTTTCATAAGTTCATAAAGTAGAAATGGTCAATTATTCCAACTTATGGTTCTGTTGCTACTTATTTTGTTCATCAGTTGAGAATGTTAAGGAGACTTATTAAAAGATGGTGTATAAATAGTTTTTCATAGCATTACAGATACTAAGAAGACTTTAATGAAAATATTGTTGGAATTTGATAGTTTGGAGGCAAACAAAATATTAAATGATGATGAGGTAATTTCTAGGCAGACAATATATATTATATGATATGACTGATGCATTACAAGAGGTGGATGTTGGGGGAAGGCATGCTAATGATCTGGGTGTGACAACCCTGCATCCCTTGCAATTGCAACCATGATTTGTTTTCTCAGGTTTTAGAACCACTGCATCTTAACTCGGCATAAGGAATACTCTGCATCCCTTGCAATTGCAATCATGAAGAAGAGGTATTGCGGTCAGACATTTCTGCGTTGTGACACTCATTCTCACTCGAGTTTCGCTTTAATATGCAGGCAAGAACTATAATGGATTGCTTGAAACTAACCAGAAAATTTTGTAAGGAAAACCGAAATTTAAGATGAGAATTTGTGAAAATTTTTAGAGTAAAACCCTAAAATTTTGGGGGAATTAAAAATGAAGAGAACAGAATTTTGGGGGAATTAAAATTTTTTTGGGGGGAACTAAATTCTTTGGGGGAACTAAATTTTGGGGTTTGAATTTTTTTATGAACTAAATAACAATTCTTGCGCTTTAATTATTGGTGTTCGTTTAAAATTAGTATATCCAAGAGGGTAGAGTATTTTACGTGTTAAATTGGGAGGAAACTAAATTTCAAGGGAACTAAAATTTTTTGAATGAAATAAATTATTTGGGAGAAGTAAATTTTGGGGAAACTAAAATTTTTAAGGGAACAAAATAACAATTAAGTACTTTAATTTTGTGGGGAAGTAAGATTTTGAGGGGGGGGGATATCGTGAATGAACTGTGCCCTACAGGCACGAGTTATGACTAGTATACGTATATATGAGGAGGGATCAAATGACCCCCAAAAATAACCCCCTATCAAAAATCCTATGCCCCCCATTTTTTCGGAAGATCCGAACCGTTCATCTTGATCTCCACCCTCTAAATACCTGACCCACCAATTTTCAACCCGATCCCATGTGTTTTGCACGTTCATCAATCCGACCCAAATTTAACGGTTTCGCATGAACAGTACTTTTTCGAATGGTTGATGAACGGACAAAACACATGGGATCGGGTTGAAAATTGGTGGGTCAGGTATTTAGAGGGTGGAGATCAAGATGAACGGTTCGGATCTTCTGAAAAAATGGGGGCATAGAATTTTTGATAGGGGGTTATTTTTGGGGGTTATTTTTTGGGGGTCATTTGATCCCTCATATATATATCTATATTACAAATGAGGGCTGTTTTTGAACTTTGTCCTATGTGGCAATGTCACATCAAGTTTTGGGGGGAAAATTTTTTGGGTTGGGAGAAAATTTGTTGGGAGAATACAAAAGCTTTTCTTATTGAAATTGGCATCATCATCACTTAATACTCTTCATTCAAAAATGACCCAAAAAAATGAGACCCAAAAAAAATACAGCGAATGTGCATTCAAAGAGGCGGGTTGAGTTTTTTGGGCGTCAAGCAGATGTCTAACCAAACCTATCCGCGCCGAAGGCGCCCGCGCCGAAGGCGCCCGCGCCGAAGGCGCCCGCGCCGAAGGCGCCCGCGCCGAAGGCGCCCGCGCCGAAGGCGCCCGCGCCGAAGGCGCCCGCGCCGAAGGCGCCCGCTAAATTTTTTTACGCTAATTTGTTGTTCTTTTACATTTTGGCTGTAGAAATATTTTTTGGGGGCCAAAGATTTCGCGGAAAAAAATCTTAAATGCACCGTGCCCGCGGGCACGGGTTATAACTAGTAAATATATAAATATGAGTGATACATATATCTAGCTGTATGAATGTATACTTGTATGTATGTATCTATATTTGTATGTTACTTATGTGACTTGGTGTTTGTGCTTGTACATATGTATACATATGTCTATGATATGAATGTCGTAGGTGCATGTATGGCTATTGTATGAGTGTGGTATAATTGAATGTATGAAGTGATATGAATGTAGACATGTGTATGTATGTATGTGTTGTGGTTCCTTAATCGTGGTGTATATTGACTTGTAAGTAATATTGCCAGTGTTTGATGTGTTGGTGTATTGCATGTATATGTCATATATACATATGTTTGTATAACTATGTGGAGTACTTGTATGAAAATGTTGTGTATGAATACTATGGTGTGTGTATATATATGTTTGAGTGTTGTGTATGTGCAGTGTATGTACGTATATGTGATACATATAGCTATGTGTGGTTAGAGTATACATAGTGTTGTTTTTATTTCGTGGGTGGGACGACCCGTAGCTATGTGTGGTTAGAGTATACATAATTTTTTTAACATCATTTGGATAAAATGGATGAGTATTTAGATGGTATACTTGGTATTTGGTGAGTAAGGGTTTTTTAGTAGAGTATTTCTATTTATTAGAAAATAGAAATCCCTAAATTTCCCAATGGAGACACCTAGCCTAAGAGGTGTCATCACCTCTTTGATTTTCACCTAACTCTCTCCATTTGGCAAGCTAAGAGGGAATTAAAGGATGACAAGGATGAGAGGATGAATAAAAGAGAAGAAATTGGGAAAACAAAAACGAAAAAGAAGTAGAAAAAATTCAAGTTCTCCTTCCCTCTTCTAACTCCCTTCTCCTCCCTTTGCACCTCCCACTCCACCATTATCTCCTTAATTCAATCCCTCTATTGACATCTACCATTGGAGATTAAGGTATGGAAGAAGAAAGCTTGAGGATTGATGGGGTCTTTACGGAAAAGAAGGGCCAAAGAAATTAAAGAGGAGATATTTGAGTTAGGAATTCTAACATACTAGTTAGGATGTAGTTTTAGGATTGTGGTTATAGAGTTTCATCACTTATTTAATTTTAGGTTGGAATTTGAGGTAGAATGGTAGTTTAAGCCACATGCTAGTACACATGCTTATGATGTAATGTTTTATTTAGTGGAAGTATGCATAGTTTGCCAAAATATACCAGGTAACATCCCATGTTAGTGTAGACCATGTTGCCATTATGCTTCCTTTTTTTGCTTTTAAAATCATTATCATGTTAAATTATTAGGATGAAAATGGTAATATAACTAGTAGCTTCATGTTAGTCAGTCAATATGCTATAATAGCTATGTTTAATGATATACTGTAAAATTTTCAGTTCTGTCCTGTAGATTCAAAAATTCATATCTGCTAGTGTACACCTTCAAATGGGATGATTCAAGATGTCTTGAAAAGGTCATGAAGTTAACTACAACTCTTTAGAAGAAAGTATAGCCTAGTTTTGAATGTAGAAGGTGTAAATAGACGACTTTACCATGGCATCAGTTTTAGACAGATTCTGCTACATTGTGGAAAAAAATTCATAACTCTCTCTACAGACCCCGAAATGACACAATCTTAGGTAATTTGGAAACATAACTTAAGCATCTACAACTTTTATGTTTAGCACTAAACCAGATTATAGCCATAGATGGCTGTTTTAGACTGATATATCAGAGGCCAGATTTAAAACAGAATTCTATAGTTGTCATATAAATATCATGCTATAGTTTGTGAAAATTATGGTGCTAAGAATGGTGATATTCATGCTTATGGATATAATGTTGTTATCCATGTAGTAAATTATGTTATGAGAAAAGCTCATGCTTATGGATGTAATGTCATGCTTGTACTATGTCACACAAATGCCATGTTATGCTCCTTATTCTCATATTAGCATACTTTATGACAAGATGCTTCCATACCATTAAGTGTTTCATATTAAGAATGATGGTGTTATCTGTTAATTGGAACCATAATATGTTTTTAGTGTATGTGAAATTTGTCATGGAAAGAATGGTAGCTTAACAGAAATTAACACCATATAGACCAAAGTGCCACATGGACCAGCGTGCCACAGAAATGCCGAACGCCACCTCTTGAATCTATGGGGCCACCTCTTGAATCTATGTGTTGTATGATAGACGATATGGACGTACGTGCTACATAGACCAGCGTGCCATGAAAATATCGGGGGCCACATCCTGAATTCATAGGAGCCCCCTCTAAAATCCATGAGTCACGTTGTAGGCACGTTGGCATAGATGAGATCCCTTAGGTGCTGCATTTGTATTCATAACCATTTATATGCATCATGTGCATATATATGATTGTCTGCCTTTACTTCACGCTTATTTAATTCTGTAGCTCTTACTTTTCAATATCTGCATGTGATGTTGTTTACTTTCCCTGTATGTTAATTCAGTAGACCTTATTTACAGTACTTGTTCCTTATGCGTAAATAGTAGACATGTTTACAGTTGAGTGACTAGACCCTAATTAGGAAGAACAGTTCTAAAACTAGACCATACCTACCGATGTGAGGATTTCTTACTGGGTCACACGTTGACGTGTCCCATTTACTTTTTCTAGATTTCAGAGCAGTACCGCTAGATCATGCCTGACTCAGGAGTTAGCTTTCAGTTTGAGGTAGAGATGGAATCCTTAGAGGGCAGCCTCTTCATTAGTTCTAAGGGTAGTCTTGGGAGTGAGTTGTACTGGTGTGGACCTTTATGTCTTTTGGAGATTTTTCTGTGATTTCTTCTGTTTTCACTTTTGTATTCGAGGATGAGATGATGTAAATAAAGAGGTACCTTTGTTTTAATAATAAAGAATGTTGGACTTGTATATGATTATCTCTTATTTTCTGTGTTGGAGCATTATTTGTACTTCCCAGCATGTGCACAGTGACCTGTATTATTCTTCTGGTAGACTATCTTCCTTCTCTTTCTTTTTAACACTTGCTGCTCTAGGAATACTTGGGATGGATTCGTACTTTCCGGGTTTCTGGGGAAGTAGGGCGTTACAAATAGCTTAAGTTTGTATTCTCTTATTTTTTTCAGTTGAAGATGGCGATCTCCTGGTTTCAACGGACATTTTCGCAGATTTTTGTTAGTTAGAGACTATTTTTCTACATTTTCTGGAAGATATGTATCTTTTAATGAAATGATATGATATTTTGGCCTAATTTTGTTTTCTCTTTTTTTAATTTGAAGATGGCAATCTCCCAGTTCCAATGGACATTTGTGCGGATTTTTTTGAGCGCCGGTCTATTTTCTATATTTTTTTGAATAATATGAATCATTATATTAAATGATATGATTTTTATAACCTAATTTTGTCATCTCTTATGTTTTAGTTGAAGTAGCGATCTCCCGATTCCAAGGGACATTTTTTGCGGATTTTTCCGAGTTCAATGCTATTTTTCTACATTTTCGAGAAGTTATTGATCTTTTTATTAAATGATATGATTTTTTGGTCTAATTTTGTCTTCTTATATTTTTCAGTTGAAGATATCGAGCTCCTGTTTCTAACGACATTTTGCGTATTATTCTGACCTCATGCTATTTTCTAAATTTTCTGAAAGATATGGATCTTTTATTAAATGATATGATTTTTAGCCTAATTTTTTCTTCTCTTATTTTTCAGTGAAGATGGCGATCTTCCCGTTCCACTGGATATTTTTACGGATTTTTATAAGCCCAGTGCTATTTTCTACATTTTAATATCCTATGTTTGTGTTCTCTTATTTTTTCAGTTGAACATGGCAATCTCCTAGTTCCAATGGACATTTTTGCAGATCTTTCTTAGTTTGAGTCTGTTTTTCTACATTTTCTGAAAGATATGGATATTTTTATGAAATAATATGATTTTGGCCTAAATTTGTCTTCTCTATTTTTCAGATGAAGATGATGATCTCCTGGTTCTAACAAATATTTTTGCGGATTTTTCTGAGCTCCAGGATGTTTTCTACATTTTCTGTAAGATATGAATCTTTATATTAAATAATATGATTTTTATAGCCTAATTTTGTCTTCTCTTATTTTTTAGTTGGTCCCGACGAATATGTTTGCGGAATTTTTTGAGCTCGATGCTATTTTCTACATTTTATGAAAGATATAAAACTTTTTGTTAAATGATATGATTTTTATTGTCTACACTTGTCTTCTCTTATTTTTTTTCAGTTGAAGATATTTATCCTCTGTTCCAACGGAAATTTTTATGTATTTTTCTGCGCTCTAGGCTATTTTCTATATATTCTGAAAGATATGGATCATTATATTAAATGATATGATTTTTATGGTCTAATTTTGTCTTCTCTTATTTTTCAGTTAATGATGGCGATCTCCCAATTCCAACGGACATTTTTTCGTATTATTCTGACCTCGGGGCTATTTCCTAAATTTTTTTGAATATATGTATCTTTTTATTAAACGTTATTCAGTTAAAGATGGCGATCTCCTTGTTCCAACAGACATTTTTGCAGATTTTTATGAGCTAGGTGCTATTTTCTATATTTTATGAAAGATAATGATCTTTTTAGTAAATGATATGATTTTTATAGCCTGCATTTGTCTTCTCTTATTTTTTTAGTTGAACATGCCGATCTACTGTTCCAGCAGACATTTTTGCAGATTTTCCTTAGCTTGGAACTATTTTTCTACCTTTTCTGGAAGATATGGATATTTCAATTAAATGATATGATTTTAATGGCCCAATTTTGTCTTCTCTTTTTAGTTGAAAATGGCGATCTCCCTGTTCCAATTTACATTTGTACGGATTTTTGTGCTCCGTGCTATTTTCTACATTATCTATAAGATATGGAAATTTATATTAAATGCTATGATTTTCATAGCATAATATTGTCTTGTCTTATTTTTAGCTAAAGATGGCGATCTTCCGGTTCCAAAAGAAAATTTTGCGGATTTCTCTTAGCACGGGGCAATTTTTCTACATTTTCGGTAAGTTATGGATCTTTTTATTAAATGATATGATTTTGGCCAAATTTTATCTTCTCTTATTTTTCAGCTGAAGATGGCGATCTCCTGGTTTCAACGGACATTTTTTCGGATTATTCTAACTCAGGGCTATTTTCTTATTTTCCTGGAAGATATGGATCTTTTATTAAATGATTTGATTTTTGGCCTACTTTTGCCTTCCCTTATTTTTAAGATGAAGATGTCGATCTCCCAGTTCAAACTGATATTTTTGAGGATTTTCTAAGCTCGGTGCTATTTTTTACCTTTTATGGAAGATATGTATCTTTTTATTAAATGTGATGATTTTTATTGCCTACATTTTTCTTCTCTTATTTTTTCAGGTGAAGTGACGATCTATCGGTTCCAACGGACATTTTTGCAGACTTTTCTTTGCTTGTGACTATTCTTCTACATTTTATGTAATATATGTATTTTTGTTATTAAATGATATTATTTTTGGCCTAATTTTGTCTTCTCTTTTTTCAGTTGAAGATGTCGATCCCCTAGTTCCAATGGACATTTTTACGGATTTTTCACAGCTCTGGGCTATTTTCTATATTTTATGAAAGATATGGATCTTTTTATTAAAGGATATGATTTTTGGCCTAATTTTGTCTTCTCTTATTTTTCACTCGAAGATGGCGATCTTTCGGTTCCAATGGACATTTTTGCAGATTTTTCTGTGCTTCAAACTATTTTCTACATTTATGAAATATATGGCTCTTTTTATTAAATGATATGATTTTTATAGCATAAGTTTGTCTTGTCTTATTTTTAAGTTGAAGATGGCGATCTCCCGGATCCACCTGACATTTTTGTGGATCTTTCTTAGATGGGGCTATTTCTATATTTTATGTATTACTTCTTAAGTTTGCCTTCTCTTACTTTTCAGTTGAAGATGGCTATCTATTGTTTCTAACGGACATTTTTGCACAATTTTTTGAGCTCAGGGTTATTTTATACAGTTAATTGAGGATATGGATCTTTTTATTAAATGATGATTTTTATAGCCTAAGTTTTTCTTCTCTTATTTTTTTAGTTGAAGATGGCGATCTCCCGGTTCCGACGGACATTTTGCGGATTTTTCTAACATCGAGCCTATTTTCTATATTTTCTAGAAGATGTGGATCTTTTAATAATAAGTATGTTTATTTGGCCTAATTTTGTCTTCTCTTATTTTTTTTGTTAAATATGGCGATCTTCCGGTTCCAACGGACCTTTTTGCAAATTTTTCTTAGCTCCCGGTAATTTTCTACATTTTCTGTAAGACATCAATCTTTATATTAAATGATATAATTTTTATAGCCTAATTTTGTCTTCTCTTATTTTTCAATTGAAGATGACGATCTTCCGTTTCCAACAGAAATTTTTGTGGATTTTTCTGAGATCTGGGCTATTATGGATCATTTAATTAAATCATATGATTTTTTGGCCTTATTTTGTCTTCTCTTTTTTTTGTTGAAGATGGCGATCTCCTGGTTCCAACGGACATTTTTGCGAATTTTTCTGGTCTCGGAAATTTTAACAGTTTATTGAAGATATGTATCTTTTTGATAAATGATATGATTTTTATCGCCTAATTTTGCCTTCTCTTATTTTTTTAGTTCAAAATGTCAATCTCCCGATTCTAACAGAAATTTTTTCTGATTTTTCTAAACTGCGGTCTATTTTCTACATTTTCTATAACATATGAATCTTTGTATTAAATGATATGATTTTTATGTGCTAATTTTGATTTCTCTTATTTTTTTCCGTTGAAGATGGCAAAATCCCGGTTCCAAGAGACATTTTTGCAGATTTTTTCGAGCTACGGGCTATTTTCTTCATTTTTGTAAGATATGAATCTTTTTATTAAATGATATGATTTTCATAGACAAATTTTGTTTTCTCTTATTTTTCAGTTGAAGATGGTGATCTCCCGGTTCCAACGGAATTTTTGCGTATTTTTCCGAGCTCGGAGCTATTTTTCAATATTTTCGGGAAGATACAGATCGTTTTATTAAATTATAAGATTTTTTGGCCTAATTTTGTATTCTCTTGTTTTTAAGTTGTAGATGGCGATCTCCGGTTTCGACGAACAATTTTTATTATGTTGTAAATGGGTATTTACTGGGTTGGATGAGTTATTGGGCCAACTCAGTGTTTGGGCCCATATCTGTATAAGCCCACTTGTATTCTCCCGTCTGGCTATAAATATAGACCTGAGGGCTCTCCCCTCAGTAGTTGATTCATAACACGTTATCAGCACGAGCCTCTAAATTTTTTCCTTTCCACAAATTTTTTTCCGTTCGTTGCGAAGGCGAAGGCGAAGGCGAGACGGGAGATCCACGAGCACGGTGTAAGGCTTCCTCCATCGAAGGTCGTCATCCGCTTAGGGCTTCGAGCAACCGTCGCTATATCCGGAGGACGAATATAGAGGTAAAAATACTAAAAACGATACTTTTAATCATACGTATGATTGCCCCTCCCCTAGATCTCGCAAGATCGTCATGGGGATTCATCGTCGCCTTGAAAACGACGGATTATTCATCCCAAAAAACAAATTTTTTTAGGGTTTATGGATTTTTTTTTACCAAAACCACAAATCAACCCCGCCGGCGGCTTCGCCGCCGCCCCCCCTTTCGCCGCCACGCCGTCCCTCCCAAGGGGGGGCGGCAGCCGCCGCACCCCCCTTGCAGGGGGGGCGGCAGCGGCCCCCTCTGCCGTCGCCCTCCCCTGCAGGGGGGGCGGCCGCCGCCGCTCCCCCCCTGCAGGGGGGCGGCGGCCCCCGCGAGGCCGCGCCCCCCCCTGCAGGGGGGGGGCAGCGGCCGCTGCCGCCCCCCCTACAGGGGGGCGGCGGCCTCCCGTGGCCGCGCCCCCCTGCAGGGTGGGCAGCGGCCCCGCCGCTCCCCCCCTGCAGGGGGAAGGGGCGGCCCCCAATGCCGTGCCCCCCTGCAGGGGGGCAGTGGCCCCCGCCGCGCCCCCTGCGGGGGGGGGGGGGGGGGGGGGGGGGGGGGGGGGGGGGGGGGCGACGGCCCCGCGGCCGCGCCCCCCTGCGGGGGGGGGGGGGCCGCGGCCCCTCCGCCGCGCCCCCCCTGCAGGGGGGCGGCGGCGGCGCGCCTCCCCCTAGCCTGCGAAACCCTAGAACAAAAAAAACGCAGAAGCTGTGGGCCTGAAGCCCACAGCAGATCTATGGGCTTCAGGCCCACAGATTTCACAAAAAAAACAGAGCTGTGGTCCTGAAGCCCACAGCAGATCTGTGGGCTTCAGGCCCACGGATTTAAAAAAAAACAGATCTGTGGGCCTGAAGCCCACAGCAGATCTGTGGGCTTCAGGCCCACAGATTTTCACAAAAAAAAATTTGGGGGGAGGCAAAGGGCTATAAACTCGCCTCAAAAGGCAACTTATTAGCCCAAAAATTAATTTAAAATGGGGATTCAAAGGCAAAATATTTGTGAAAAATCACGGTAAATTACGGGACGAATATCGGGCAGACAAGGGCATTTTGGGGATTTTTTGGGGGCTTCTTGGGATGATGAGGGAACCTTTTTCCTCACACAAAAGAAAATGTTAATTTTGGGCTCTTAATCAATTTAAGTGATTAAACCCATTTACTTTACAACTTATGCATCGTAATTTCTTTTACATGCTTTACATCTCTGGCAAAATTATGTGGATATTATTTGCGTGGTTGTACATTTTATTTAAAAACTTAATAATTAGGAAGATCCTGCGACCGCTCTGCCGTTAGTTACCTAACCTAACGGTGTATGACGTTGCCCAGTGGTCCAATAATTATTAAGTGATTAAATATCGCTTTATCCTCATATGAATAAACTGCCTGTGATGTCTGTGGATGAAAATGTTGATGAGCACAATATTCTTGCATGAATTGCTAAATGTGGTTTTTGGATCGGACCGTTTAGTCCCACAGTTTATTTCCCGCACTTTTCTTTTATTTTTGAGAGAAATTGTAGTGAGGAATTTATGTAAATGTCAAAGAAAGAAGACTTTAACTTCCAAGGAGTCGGAAGCTACGCTTGAAGATGAAGATATTAAAATGGGACCCACGGGGTTTCCAAAGTTGTATTTTCATTTTATTCAAGCTGCAAATTTGTATAATTTGGACTGTGGACTCTTGGACTCTTTCTTGTGGGACTGGCCGATCCACACGTTTAGTTTTTCATTCAATATTGCTCCCGCATGAAAATGTTCTTTCTGATT